>JBBPLT010000030.1:6243-126101 GCA_038089955.1 Strobilomyces dryophilus | reverse complement strand
GGAAGTGTCATCCTCAGTTGGTGCACCAAATGCTGGGACTTGATCTTCTCGCCGTCGTTTCACTGGTTGCTCGCGACGAGACATGCGAAGTGTTTTGCTTACTAATTGAGCATCGATCCGAACCACTACAACGAGCAAATTTCATTTCCTCCAAATATTCTGCGTGTAATCAACGAATGCTCGTTGCAATCTAAGTTGGCCATGGTCCGACAGTAACCGTCATGGGCCCTTGTGACTGCATACAGACAGCAGTTTATGATCTTCGACTACTTATCAGGAATTACTAGTACATTCCGATCGATTGAATTGCTGAATATTCTCGTTGACTGGTGTGATGATCGCCACCGTAAGCATTGGGCGAAAGATCACCGGGTATGGCTCACGTTCTGGATGGTTTCGTGTCCGATAAACCGGAGCCCGAAGGTCGGGGCGACTTCACCTCTGATCTGGTGTACGACACCGAGTAATGATAACAGCGGTCCGTTGCTAATTTAAGTGCAAACCTCGCGGGCACCGTTTTGTTAGCACTAATTGACACTGCAAGGTCATTTCCATGTGAGAACTATGGCATCGCAAGCCGACCACTGCTTGCCCAATCAAGAGACATTGTCGCTGGGAGAGCTCAACTTTCGTAGAAGGTGCCAGACAGTACAGGAGCGAGACTGACGATGACCAACGCGAACTGGCCAGGAAGAACAGAAGACCGCGAATAAAGAAACATGGTAGGCTTTGTTCCGGTGGGACTCCATGACGTACGGCAGGCGGGTGCTTTCTCAGTTCAGAGAGAACGAATAGCTGCTTTCGTTGTCTTTGCAAGCGATATCAGGGCCATGAGCTGGCCGAAGGGTGCATATTATGTTCAACCCGGTGATTTCTAGGCGACAGTTCAGCGTTTTGAGATGCAACCGTAATTGTCGACACGCCTTGGTCGGTTACCCCGCGTCTTCCCGAGGTCAATAATTTGCCCACGGTGCTGGACCCCACCGTCTTGTCCGAGTACTTAGCTGTCCCTGGTCGACGGGGGCTGCGATGGCGAACAGACCCATGTCGCCGGGGGAGCCCAGCAGGAAACACCCCATCCTGCCAAATGCTCACCCATATGCGATCAAGACGACGTCTTCTGCATTGCTCTCTCGCTCGAGTTCTTCACCACACTCTGCTCACCATACCAGACACCATTATATCCCATCTCCGCCTTCCCGGGTACAGACAGGGATGAGGGCGCGGCATCGCCACTTGTCCTCCAGCGAAGGAGAGGCAAGTACAGTACGCACAACCCCCGTCCCGCTACCGACCCCTCCCCAAAATGTCGTTGCCTACCTACCCATGTCTCAACATCGCACAGACGAAGTAGAACTTTCGCGCCAGATTCACGCGGCCGAAGCAATGCCGAGCAGCGCTACTGAGTCCGCCGATGACTACGTCCCGAAACCTGGATTTGGTCACGGCCTGCAGGATTCCATGCCTGACATCTGCGCTAGCTTGCCTGCCAACCCGAAGCAGTGGAATACCCACGAACTCACTATCTATTTGGAAACTACTTTCAAGTCAGGCAAAGCTACTAGCGAGGACGATGCGGGTTTCGAAGTCATTCTCGACTATGTCCGCACATGCGGTCTCACTGGTCGTGAGTTGCTGCGGCTGACAGATGCGGACCTCGCTGGGTATGTTGTTCGTCCGGTCGCTGCTCGACTTCCCCCTCATACGGTTTTACACTTGTATAGCACACTCCTTTCTGATGTACAACGTGCTCAACTTCTTAAGCATGTGCGCACCCTCCGTGCTAATCTCCGTGGACGCATTTACGTCGACTCCTATCACTCGCACGAGGTCTCCGATGATTCACAACAAATGTATTCCCGTTCTGCTCGCTTCTTTTCCCCGTCACAGAGCGTCCGCGGCGCCTCTATGTCTGTTGACGACCTGCGCCTGCTTCTTGATAGTAACGCCGGCGAGGGCGAAGCCACCTTCCCACCCCAGGTCGTGTCTCTATACCGCTCCAATTCCGTCTCAGACGCCTCCGCCCAAAGATACAGGGACCTCGCGCGTATGCGTATGCGTCGCCGGGGAAGGGTGAAAGGCCTCATTGAGACCTGGGAACGAGCCAGCACGAGTGGAAGTGAATGCTCCACTAGTGACACCGAGTCTGAAAGCGACGCTAATCCGAAATTTGAATTGAACTCGAACACCAAATGTCCTTCAGAGCCTTCCATCGACAGACCATCTGGTCTACAGAATAAGCCGTCCCTCGACGTTTGTTCACCGGGTTCTACGGTTCTCCATCGGGAACCACCTCTATCAACTCCCTCCCCTCCTTATACGCACATGCACACTTCGCTTGGAGTTCCGGAAGCTGATGAAGAGGAACCTAGTATCGAGGAATTGTTGGCGTCGTCTATAGACATGCCGCTCAGAGGCGCGCGCGCATGGGAAGCAGACTTTGGCCTGGGAGAGACAGTCAAACGTGTTCCTGTCTCCACGAGTACAAACGTGGATCGTCCTGTTCCTCGTGCTACGGAACCAGACCCATCTCGACATCCTCGAGGCGATATCCAGCGATCCAAGAATGGTTCCCTTCGGTTGAAGGCCTCAGGGAAGCAGGGGAGCACGGGGAGCAGAGGGAAAGATGCTAGCTTAAAGTCTCGAAGACGAGTTGTCACTGCAATCTTCACAGGACCTCTCTCCGATGACGCATCCGACAATTCTGGCGATTTGGATCGTCGTAGCAGGAGTAGTTGGAATATCGTCTGTGGCGGGGCATCAGCGAGTCCGGAACTACAGGACGATCCGGATAGCGCACTACGAGCCCTCGAAGAGTCCGTTGCAGCAACACGTACTCAGTTAGAAGCGTTTGAGCTGCGTTTGGAAAAGGTCGAAGCTGATACGGCTAGACAAGAGGCGTTGTTCTTGCGCACTCAATGCTCGGACTCTTACCATTCCTTTGATCATGAATTGAAGCATCGACGACCAGAGGCGAACGAACGAGTCACTCCCGAGTCGGTGGAACCAGTCCAGAAGGACTCAGTTACGGAGGGCTCCAGTGACAAGGATCTGCTCAGTGGTTGGAAAAGCATGATGCTGGCCGACGTCGCTCGTACGATTGTTGCAAAGGCTGTGGGATGGTTATTCCCGTTTGGACACATGGGTGTTCGCGGCGAGTCTCGGGCTCGCATTGCCTCCCCTCCAGAACTAAACGACAGCGGTCGTTCCCCGGAGAAAGGAAAAGAATGCCTCCACGTGGCACGCATATCATGCAATATCATCCTGTTCTCGCTCGCTATCTGCGCAGCGGTACTCCGGAGAGTGGGATTTGGACGGTGGGCTCGTAATCAGTGAGTGGACACGTCATCACCATTTGGCGAGCTATGCGGAATGAAATTGAAGTTTTACTCCTTTTGATACCTCGCGATTCGTTCTCTTGTGATACCCAGTGCTGATTATTGATCATTGGTCTCTTATTTTCTTTCCTCTTTCCTCTTGGTCTCTAGCCTATTTTTTCGAGCCTCTTGCTTTAATTTGCAAGCTGCCTCGGATGCCTACCATCATTCCCGAATCTCGGTACAACGCTTGGCGACTTTACGATTTGTTGACGACCCGAAATATTACGATCTTCATGTGTGTTTCCAACCTTGCACAATGACAACATCGATGTACTAATGACAACTGTTAATGCTTTGTGAACAATACTGCGTAGCACGCATACCGTACGAGCTTGTGGTGTGATATTGCCATGACTACCTGTTTTCGTTGACCGTCTTTGTCGTGGTGAGCCTATCGATATCCATTTGTTTCCTCAGCAGCTCTGAGGGCGATTCAAGCTGCCAGCCGACTATACTATAGTTGGCCAGCAGATGCAACACCACCTCATTACTTGGACGGAAATTAGATGCACATGCCTACAACCTTAAATCTCCGCTGAAACCCATTATTTTCTCGAGATCGCAGAATTCACAGGTTTTGGCACATATGGGAACTGGCTGTTCGGGTTTGCGACCGTCACAATCGTCGTGTTCAAGAACCAGGCATGTATTGCTCTCCTCCATTCGGACCTGGGTGTCTCTCACGAACTGGCACTTTTGAGCATCCACTTCGGTTACCAGTTAATTAGCAGATGTACTGTTTCATCAGAATCTACACAGCTTCCGGGTCAAGTGGGCCTTGAGGTTGATAAAGTACATCAGAGCGTCACTACGCTTCCCCCTATGAGGATGCCATACAAAGGTGCGCCATCGCTTCTCACCTCTCGTCCGCTCCTTGCTCCCTCCCACTGGTTGTTTCGAGTCCAAGTTCCAGGTGAGCACATACTTGGTTGTATTGAGCATAGAGCTCAGGCTTGAACTAGATGACTCACAATGACGTTACCCACCACCTCTCTTCGACGTCCACGGAGTGTGCCTGTCTTGTCCAGACCCAGATGTCGCCAATCTCCCTCCTTCCAAACGAAGCTCTCATTGACATATTCAAGCATGGGCTCGATAATCCACGCTCAGCTTACGCGCTTCCCTTTCCAGATACCATAGTTGGTGTATGCGGGAGTTGGTGCACCGTTGTGCTTCGTGCTCCCTGGTTATGGAACCGCTTATTCGTGACTTCCGCGACACCAATCAACCAGATAAAAACATACTTGAACAGATCTGGAAATTTCGAGGTTTACATTACTTTCTGTCACTGGCTTACATCGAAGGCTGCAAGCGAGGACAACTCCAGTGAAATATTTCTCCAGTCAATCGATCGCGCATCGCATCCAGAAGCACATCGCTTGCGAAGTCTTTGCCTGTGGGGTGTGTCAGATATGGTCGTTTATGCGGTCTCGAAGGGCTTGTTGAGTATCTAAATGCCTCATTTAACAAGCGTCTTTATCAAAGCAAACCCCACAGCTTATGCACATTATTACCGACTCCGCGATCTCTACTTACTCCCTTTCCTCGCTGGTGGGACACCATCATTAACCCACCTTGAAATCGGCCATTTCCCAATTGAAACTTCCCAGATGCGACCTAGCTGGCCGTTCAATGTCCCAAACATCACCTCATTTACCCTGCGAACCCAAGAATGCCTAACACAGGCCTTCTTTCGTCCAGCGTATCTTGTCGAGTTCCCCGCACTGTGTGCGATCTTACGGTCGACGCCGAATTTGATTACCCTTGCCTTGTATGGACCAATCTTTGAACCCGACGAGGACTTTCCGATACGCCCACCGGGCGTAACGCTTCGCTCGCTGGAGACGCTGATCATTCACCGCCGCTACCCTGGCGTCAGATACCACTGCGAACTTCTTAGTGTACTCACCCTCCCCAGCCTCAAACACCTAGAAATTCCCTGGAACGATGACCTCGCTGTCGAGCTACCCTACGCGAATCGCGCGGCCGAGTATAAAAGGCCAACCTAGGTTCGCGAGCGTGAAGGAGCTCTACCTGCACGACGGCGCCGTCAAGTGGACGATGCCGACGAGGACACTCATGAAGGCGTTTCCGAACGCGGAGGAGGTTGTTCTCGGGCGTGTGGACGTGACAAGGTTCGCAGCGACGCTGCGGGGGTTCGTACGTGTCCGCACGGGTCCCCTCAGTCGTCGCGTGCCTCAGGATTCAGACGCGTTGGAAGAGGGTGCGTGGCCGTCTGCGAGGGAGGTCGTGTTGAAGGAGCCAGGGGTGACGTCGTGGAAAGGGTGGGTGAGGGGATTCTGTAAGTGGCTCGCAGCGGAAGGGCATGCGGGGCAGGTGCGTCTTGAAATTCGATCTGGGTTTCGCCAACTTGACGAACTCGATGGATGCGCGTTCGAGAGGGACCTTGCTAGACTTCGGAGGTATGCACAGGTCTTTGAAATGTAGGGGTACCCTTGGTTTGGGTCCACGGCTAACCCTCTTCAGGTAGCACATGTACTATGTAGTGCCGTTTTCACGCGACGGGGATGTTCCTACAAGATTGTTGCCAGTGAGCCTGGAGTACCTCCGCTTACAGCTATATACTCTGATTTTAAACTGCTTTGTGTGCTCCATACAGGCCTGTAATGCAAAGCCAGGCCTGGCCTGGTAACCGGCAGTCGTTGATTTTCCTTTCCGCCACTTACATTAGACTATCAACAACCAGCAGCGATGAATCACGGGGACGACTCCGTAGTGGACCATCGCTTTCGGAGGGCCACTGCTCCGAGTCAGGGTGTGCCAATGTCACTCAGCGACGCCATCTGGGTGAGTTAGTATGGATGTAGAAACGAGTGGCAGTGTTCCCGGGCTCGCTTCCTCTGGTTCGGTTCCATGAGCCCGGGACTGTTTATCGACTGAATGCGATACGGCGGGGATAATTACTGCTCATTGGCATTGGATCTTAGGCTCTCAGCTCGCATCGCCTCATACATAAGAATCACAATTCCGGGCAGAGCAGAAAACTTGAGAACCCAAGGCTGCGTAGGTTTATCGCGGGGAATTCTGACACCTTCAATGAGCTGAGCAGGATAGCTGCTCGGGAATACCTGATCTCCGCTATCTGGCGTTATAGCCACTGAAAACAACCCTCGCAACGAGAATGGAGTGGAGCTCTTCAACTACTCGACTCGCGGTACTGCTTCCTCTTGCGGCTATCGCCACGAACATACTTTGTTTATTCAGGATCGCATCGAGAGGAAAGATTATCCTCTCCCTCCTGGCCCTATCACCTTACCATCAATATGGACGAACCTTTCAGGACTTATACCGAATAGCGAGCGAAGTACGGTGAGTATTCTCGCGCTGCAGGAACTGGAATGCCTTATTCATGAATCATGATTCGTAGGTGATATAATGTGTATCCGACTTTTTGAATGGATGGCGTGAATCTGAATTCACCCTTCATCGCGACGGAGCTACCATAGAAACGGTCCCAGATATACACAAATCGCCCTTTCATAGTGGCATTTGATACGTGAGCATTCTTGCGACCCCTATCTTGGACATTCTTGATGCTTAGACAGATATGGACACGATTCTAACTTTGCTTTTGCGAATTATGGCGAACATTGGAAGTTGTGCCGGTGAATTTTCCATCACACGTTCCACGCAGACGCTGTGGCCGCGTTTCGTCCAATGCAACTCCGCAAAGCACGCGAGATGACCTTGGACGTCGTGGATTGTCCGAGCGACTACACATCTCATTACTCGACGTAAGGGTATCGAGTCCGACTCGTGTTGCTTACGACCCAAAACCCCAGAACGACCAGATGATATCTATTATCAACAACTTCATCGATTTGTCGATACCCGAGAGGGCGATCCTGCTCAAAACAATTTCCTTTTGTGAGTGCCTTTGGCTACAGCCGTTCACAGTCATCACAATTGAAATTTGTAGTGCTACACTTACCTGACTGGCTTCCCGGGTCTTGAATCAAGCGTGAAGCGAGAATAGCCCGCGAGCTGGGTGCCAAATCGGTCGAAATACCGTACCAGTACGCTCAACGGCGGATGGTGAGCCTCCCGCTATTATCGAACGAAATGAGGATGAACTAGTGTTGTTTTCGGCAATCCAAGGAGGATGTTAACCTCTCGACAGTATCAGATCACTTGGGTCGTATGGAACATCCGTCCCGTTCAGAATATGAGAAGGCTCTCCAACAAACTTCCTCGACTGCTTTCTTGGGTATGTTACCGCTATGTACTGTGGATGACTGATTATTGGTCGTAGGCTCTATAGAAACGGTTCGTCACACGTCTTGTGGGCCGTGATGGGCACTAACGGAATGAGCAGACGACCTCATTACTGATGGCGTTCACGCTTGCGATGGTTAGTAACCCTCGCATCTGGAAACGCGCCCGGGCAGAAATTGACGCTGTGGTCCGGATTGACAGATTATCCGAGTCTGACAACTTATCATCTCTACCATACGTTGACGCGATGCGCGAAACGTTGAGATGACAGTCGTCTGTTTCGCTTTGTGAGATCATTGATACACATCCCTGAAATAACTGTTACTTAGCTTGCTGATTGTAAGGCCCTCCACACGCCACTGTATGTGGCGATATATGCAACGGTTTCTACATCTCCAACGGCATGTAAGTTCGCACTGACCCTGCATATCTTCTTACAGCGAAATCTGTTCCACAGGGGCGACCAATTTCGGGAATATTTGGTATGTGGTTGATACAGTTTTGATTGAATCTGAATGCTCAAAGCTCACAAGGGCAGTAACCCACGACGAGACTCAATACCCCAATGCAGAAAAATTTATTCCAGAAAGGTTTTTAGACGCAAACGGGAAGTCCCAAACTTACTTTTGGATTTGGAAGGCGGGTATCTCCAGGAAGGCAGTGTACGGATGTTAATTATCCGTTCGTACACGCTCATCGTCGTTAGGTCGACACCTCGATCATGCGCCCCTGTTGGGCGTCATAGCAATGATGTTGGCGCCCCGACTTCAATCTAGCCCAACCAAGATGATGACGGTAAGGACATCACGTTCGAAGAAAAATGTCTCGGTGAGCCGCATGGTTGGTCGTCACGTGAACTGCTTTCTAGTTACCTGCGGCCCTTCCTACCCCCCGCGCACATTACCAAAGCAAGCCTAGAAGAGGTTCTCGCTAAATGAAGACCTGGCGTAAATCATGCCAAAAAAAAAGGAAAAGTAATATGTATCCGTTCGACGAGATGTTCATACTTGGTTGAACTGGTTTACTAGGCGAACACGATCACGATCACGTGGAAAGTAAACTTGCCAGTGATCAACGTCATAACGATCGAACTGCAAAATGATGGACGTGCTTCGTGTTGCTTCGGATCATAGCCTTACACTGTCGACGGGACAAGCTTCAATTCACCCTGTTGATTCCAGCGCCTGTCATTGTCCAAGGTCAAGATCCGAGCCTCGTGGCTGTATCATGGTCAGTCACTGGTCAGGCTAAGTACACCTTCCCGCAGAATGGAGCCTCTGCCGGAGGGTCTCCTGCCTCAGTGCTCCATGATGCGATCTAACGGCCCGATCAACGAAAAGCACTGGACATTGGTCACTACTCCACGGACCGTTGTAACGTACTCGGCGGCAAGAACCTGCAAGCGTCAAGATAACATATCACGCGACACTCGCGACCCTGATTCTAACGGCTGGGAGGCGCAACGTTGCTCGCTAACAGATCCGTTTCAAACTTTTTTTTTTCTCTCGAACCCTCTCAGCTTGCTTCATATAAGTACTTGATGGAACGGACGGTCCTCGGGCTCGTCTGTTCTTCCCCCCAGTGCCCAGTGGTGCTCCGCTCACGCCATCTCGCAGGCATGACCCGTTCGCGCAACAGAACAACTACCGATAGCTCGCTCGGACGGTTCTTGTGGCTCTCGGGTAGGCACTGCGGTATCGACCACCGTCGTCGAACGGCGATCACGATGATACATTCTTCCGCCCACCGGGTGCAGCGTCAGCGGAGTCTACCCGTCCCCCCAAGGGACATCGATCGATCGACCGGACCGCACGTCCAGCCTGACGGAGCAACGTCCAGTCGCAGTCGCCGTCGCGGTCTCCTCTCCCGATTCTGTTTCCGACGTTGGACGGTTTCTTAGAGGACGATAAACCATTGGGGAGTCGCTCGCTGCCATCTCGGCCTTTTTGTGGGCGCCACGACCGCGTCGATTGCTGAAAGAAGACGCCCGTTCTCACCCTTTCTTTTCTCTTTTTTTTTTTTTCTTTTTTTTTTTTTGTGTGCGTGTTGGCCGACGCGAGCTCGCGTTCCTGTGATCCCACCCCGTCCAACCCTAGAAGCGACCTCCGCGGTCAGGAACGAAACCCAGTCGGACGTGGCGTGACGTGACGTGGGGGCGCCGCCGTACGTCGCTCAGGACGCATTTTTCTCGGATCAGCTGCCAGGGCACGCCCTGAGCCCCGTCTCTGATCATGCGTATGGCTTCGACTCGCGGGTCGCCGCCTGGGAGACACAGGGGGCGCGTCGTCCCCCTTCCCCCCCAAAAAAAGGGAGGCAGGGGAGCGCAAAGCCGTCGGCTCGAACCCACGCCGACCTCCGCACAAAATCCCCGATCACGACCGTCTCGAAGGGAACTACGCCGCAACGCCTTTCCCCCTCCCTCCCCCCTTGCGATCGTTGCTGATCGATAAGGCTCGCTTCCGTCCGAGCACGTCCACGTGGCACCCTTGACGACCCACTGCAATTAACCGTCGCCAGCTCTATCACCGTCCTTGGCTCGACGTTCCCCTGTTCGGCGCGACGCGTTCCCGCGAGACACATTTCCGTCGCCAAGTGCGAACCCTCAATGCGCGACTCTCACACGATCATGATATGTAGGGCGTGGAAAATCTCCATCGAGGTTGCTGTAAATGTAAGGACGTGTACAGACCAGCGGATATATGAAGAGTGATACGATGAGTAGAGATATGAGTGATGAGAGTGAGAAAAACGAAAACGAAAAGAAGAGCGCACGGCATCTGGTCACCACCCAGTAAAAGTAAACGCCACCTGATGGTTAAACAAAAAAATTCCTATCGCTACACGACTAGGCGGGGGAGATCAGATATGCGGGTTATAATCCAACAACACGGGTGACGCGTAGAGAGCGAAGGGGGCGTGCAGCATGTCCCACCAGGAGAACACGTGACGCCCGACGAGGAGACGGTCCACGCTATATTTACCTGTATAAATACCCGACTCAGCCGAGCGCGAACCTCAACGTGCTCGAGCTACTGCTCCCTTCGTCGATGGACTCCACGCCCGGGCGTGTATGTGGGGGGAGCTGAAGGGCAGGCTCAGGGACGGCCGGAGGAGGGACCGAGGCCAGTCCGAGTTCGTACCACGTTGGCTCAGACGCGTGGCCCGCGTTGACCACGTTCGCGCCCACGCCCACGCCGTCCCCCTCGAGCATCGAATATAAAAACGACGTCCATTCGCCGTGGGTCTGGGTCGACGTTGGGTGAAGGGGCGAGTCGATGGCCATGGGCACGATGCCTGCGGGGTGCCGTTGGGGGACCGGCGAGAGGTAGAGGGGTGGACCCATGCTGCTGGTCGCAAAGCGTCCAGAACCGCTCCACTCGTTCAGTCGCCGTCGGTCCGGTGGAGTACCGCGACCCATGAACGCACGAGGAGGTTCGGAGAGTAGAGGGACATGCAACGACGACAGGGGCGGGAGAGGTGGCGGCGTCAGCAGTGGCGGAGGTGGAAGCGGATGAGGAATGGGCGTCGAGGGACGGATCGATGGATCTGGTGCTGGTCGCGGTGGAATCGGCGTTTCCGGACTCGACGTCACTTTTGCAATCGGCAGACTATCGACGATCATCGGAGTCGAGTCCGCTTTGGGTGCACCGGGATCCGACGTGATCAGTTCCTCGCCAGCGTTCATGGTCGTCTCGCCTTCGCGCACTGCCTCGCCCTCCGCAGCGTCGTCCTCGTCTTCATAGTCGTCCTCGTCCTCGTCTTCCATGTCGATGTCAGCGTCGGCCCAGTCGGCGTCGTCCATGGGCCAAGCGAGATCGGCATCGTCAGCTTGTTCGTCGACAGAAGGTTTGCGGGATCTGGACGTCGAGCCCCACGAAGACAGGGAATAGGTATAACTGGCCGGGGTATAGAGTCGAAATTTGGTCTGTGAGGGCGGGGAGTTGGAACCTGATCTGGTTTCTCTGGAGACGGAGCAGGCCTGTGATTCGACGAGTGCCTTGATATAATCGACGCCGTAGCGGCGTAATCTGACGAGAGCAAAGTCAGCACGGCAAGATCTGGACGCGGGAGCGGATCGAAAAGGAAAGGGCCGATGGACGCACAGACAATCTACACGTTCTTGACAAGCTAGTTTCCATATATTGATCTCGCGATCGCGGACAAAGACAGGACTCGGAGGTACATAAAATTGGTGTTGTGGAAACGAGTGAAGTTGCGCTTGGAGCTCTAAACCCTGTAATTGGGGAGGGGTCGGGGGATGGGGCATTTGGACGGACAAGTCGGGGTCGAACTGGGGATGGAGGCCGTCGAAGGGGATGAGGGTATCGAGGGTGGGATCTAGCGAGGGAGGTATTGGGGGTGGAGGAAACGAAGGCTGGGGTTCCGGGACGGGGATGGGGTCCAACGGCGCGGGGGGAGGGAGGGGTTCTTGCGGTGGGGGGGTGAGGGACGGTCTGTCGTGGCCGGGGAGGGATGGGGACGACTCGGGAGAGGGCGTGAGCGGCGTCAGGGGCGTGAGGGGCTCCGAGTCGGACGAGGGGACGGGGGAGGCGGGGGGAAGGGGGATCGAGAGCTCGGGTTTGCAGGGGTCCTGGACGGGGTCGCAGGGGCGATTCTCGAGTGCGGGGTCGTCGATCGGCTCTGGGGACGGAGGGCGGGGGGTGGGGGCATCGCGACACGGGTGGGTGCTCGTGGGCGTCAAGGGCTGCGTGGGCGGGCGCTCTGGTGAGGGCGGCGGGGAGGGGGCGTCGGGGCTCACCTGGGTGTGTCTGCGGCGTTTCTTGGAGCGGGGACGATGGGAGATGGGGAGGCCGTCGGGGTCGAGGGCGAGACGCTGACGCTTGAGGGCGCGGAGGGCGCGGGGAGTGAGCTCGTTTTCGGGGTCGTCGGAGGAAGAGTCGTGGTCGGGGTCGGGGTCGGGTCTGCGGTTCGGAGCGTGGGCAAGTCTGGTCGAGCGGCGGAGTGGACAGGCGAACGATACAGCCGCTGCAGCCATTCTCGAGTCGGTCGGATGGAAGGGGAGGGCTGATCGGACTCGTCGTCGAAATAATAATTCAAAATACCACATATAGACTTGTCCGTTCACACACATCAACAGCACGCGTCATCGTGCACGGACCAGCCACGTGACACCGGCCCACCACACCGGCTCGCGTGTGCCTTGGTCGATCCGAGCCGGCGCTCCAGGTACACGCGTGATCGTGGCCCAGGCCACCGCCCGACACCGCCCTCGACCCCGACGGCCGTCGCGTCGTGTGACGGCTAAATATACAGAGTTATGACCCTGGGTATACTTTCCCATCACGCCCCTTCTCCCAGACACATGACGAAATCCCCCTGGATCAGGCGGGCTCGCTAAACCCGTTTGGTATATCATTACAGCTCACCCACCTATATAAGCGACGGGCCCTGTCGAGCCTATCAGCCAAACAATTCAACCCCGTCCTCGATACCATGCGTCTGTCGCTCGTGCTCGTCTTTCTCTCTGCAGCGTCCTGGGGATTTGCTGCAGCCATCCCAGAGGTAATGCCCCTCTCGTCCCTCGTTTCCGCCGCTCAACGTATCCGTCAGCTCGAGCTGCGGGGTAGCGCAACCGCGGGCACAGACACGAAACGCGAGGTAATGCTCCTCTCGTCCTTCGTTTCTGCCGCTTACCGTCTCCTCAGCTCGATATGCGAGGTAGCGCACAGGAGGGCACAGACACGAAACGCGAGGTAATACTTCTCTCGTCCCTCGCTTCCGCCGCTCATCGTGTCGTCAGCTCGATCAGCGGGGTAGCGCAACACCGGGCTCAGACACGAAACGCGAGGTAATGTTTTTCTCGTCCCTCCTTTCCGCCGCTCAACGTGTTGTCAGCTCGAGCAGCGGGGTAGCGCAACGCCAGGCTCAGACACGAAACGCGAGGTAATGCTTTTCTCGTCCCTCGTTTCCGCCGCTCAACGTGTCGTCAGCTCGAGCAGCGGGGTAGCGCATTACCGGGATCAGTGTGGCTCTTCGCTCCACCCAACTAGGACTAAGTAATCGCACCACGTCCAGTTGTCGGACGTCGCTGACCAGCGTAGTTTCTAGCGACACTTGCAACGAAAATTAAAGAGGGGTCATGTGGTGCCATGTGCATTTTACCTATTTTCTCCCGGATAATTCTTGACGCTCTTTTTGTAAAACCCTGCCACACCTATCATACCCAGCATTCTATTTTTTATCGCTCAGAGTTTCTGTCTTCTCGTATCTTCCCGGTAATGCCTTGCCGTGTTCGACGGTGCATCGTCGACTTCTGATCGGAACGACTGCGGCCCTCGCCTAAATATCATGTACCTTTCTGCGTACCTTGCATGCACAAGGACGACCATATCCGTGCTCATTACATAAACACCATGTGGTCGTCGTACTTTGCCCGCTCCATCGTACCGCCGCCCAATGACTTCGGAAGCCCTGAGCGTCCATTCGTCCCAGGCCGACGTCTGGTATCTCAAGCAGATCTTCTTCGGTACGGGCGACGCTAGGCGCCCCGTCAAGATCATCACTCAGAACTTCAACGGGTGAGCTGACACGCACAGCCTTCGCTTCGCCAGCCCTCACCGCCCCTCCGCAGGCCATGTTCCTTCATCGCCATATGTGAGTCCCCATCATCGCGACGGTCGTCCCACTCAAGTCCCATAGGCAACATCCTCGTCCTGCGCGGCCAAATCGAGATTCTCCCCCCGGACCGCGCCACCGTCTCCTACGAGTTCCTCTCCCAGCTCGTCGCAGAGTACCTCCTCACGAACTGCCCCGACATCGACATCTCGGCCGCCCTTTCCATCTTGCCCAGCACCACCAGTCAGTCACGCTTTCCCCTAGCTCTCCCCTCGGCTGATCGCGCCCAGAGGGCCTCGACCTCAACCCCCAGTTCACCAGCGTCACCGCCTTCTCCCCCGCCTCGGACGCGGGCGAACTCGCCCTCTTTGCCCAGGCGGGCATCCAGCTCGTACACGGATGGGTCGTCGATCCAGACAGCTCAGAAGCCCGCGTCATGACCCACGTCCGCGACTACGACACCGCGGCGACGCTCATCGCCGACGCCGATTACATCACACACGGTGAACTCCTTGGTGGGGGCGAGCACGGCCACGGGCATGAGCACGACCATGAGGCAGGTCCGAGCGACGCGAGCGCGTCGTCGCCTCCCTCCCTCCAGTACTCGGACGAGGATCGCCTCAAGATCGAGCACGGTCAGCTCCTCCGCTTCTCTCTCTCCCCTCCTACTCAACGCCCTCCTGCGCAGCCATCGTCGCGCAGCAGTTCCTCGACGCGACCCAGTCCCAGCTGACCTATCACGGTCTGTTTCAACTCGCGTCGACGCTCGAACTGGGTTCCCTCGTCGCGCTCTTTCGCAACGCGCATCTATCGGTGGTGTACAGGTCCCCCGGCGGACCGGGGCCGAGCGCAGGTGCGATCATGCCGGTTCCAGAGCCCAGTAGCAGCGACCCCGCCGATACCAGTGTCAGTGCCAGTGCCGACGCCGACGCCCCCGTCCTCACCTCCATCCCTCCACCCGCACCCCCCGTCGACCCCCCGTCGACCCCCACATTTCAAGACGCAGCCCTCTACGCCCTCGTCACCGACGATGTCTTTCGGCACGAACCAAGCATCGTCTGGGAACGCCTCGAAGATGTTGACGGCGGCTCCTCGTGGTTCGTCGACTCGGACTTTCGGCACGCCGTCCCCGTCGGGGGGGACGTGGCCGGTCAGACGGCCGAGGCGGCGTTGAGGCGGCTCGAGGTCGATCCTGCCGAGTTGAGTGTTCTTTTCTTCTTCTTCTCCGGGTTTGGAACTGACGCTGGACAGTCAAGCTCTCGCGCGACAGATACAAGCCGAGGAAGACGCGCACGCGAGAGAGGTGTGCGCGCGTCGTCGAGAAGCGCACGAGAGGCGGCAGGTCGAGATAGAGGAAGCGAGGCGGCGCAAGGGGAGCGCCATGCGGGGGAGGCTCAAGGGCAAGCGCTGCGTCGTCATGTAGAATCTGAGATCGGACGGTCACGCAATGATGTCCTGAGGTTCGAGGCGGCACCGTCCGTCGAGGTCGCGTCGAGATATGACGTCGAAGCACGCAGCTCGAAGTCGAATCGAAGGGGATGAAGGGATGAAACGAGGGTCAACCGACGCGCGACGCGAGCGTGCGAGGCTTCGATTGGGGGGGATGTACGCGGCGGATGCGAGCGTCTACACGTCCACGCTTGCCTCTGTTGCGACGAACGCCAGTCTTCGAGGACCCACGAAGCCCCTCTACCTTCAAAGTTTCATGCACATGGCGCGGAGATCGCCGTCCCAATGCGCGCTCGCTCGTATCGCGGGACGAGGGCTTTCGTCGAAACGTGAGCCGCCGCACGGGACCGTCCCGAGACCACGTGCGAGAAACGGACATGATGCGCCGACCGACCGGGCCTTCGAGAGCATCTCGTCGGTCAGCGAAACTCGCAGAGCGTTCATCACGTCTCCTCGAAGAGTCGGCGCGCTCGACATCTGAACGATCTGCACGTTTCGGAGTAACCGGCCTCTACTGCGACCAGCGCGCGCGGAGATCTCCATCGAAGCGCCTTCTCGCTCACGCATCGCGGGAGCCACCGAGAACGGGGACCGGGTCACAGCGAGAATCACGGAGGCTTCGTGGCGTCGGACGAAGATCGAGAGACGTCACTTTTTTTTTTTTTTTTTTCGCGTCCTCGATTACGTCTGGCTTTTGCGATCCTGTCTCTACTGCGCACGCCGCGCGCGGAGATCTCCGTCGAAGCCACCTCGTTCTCGTACGTATCGCGGGACGAGAAACGCGACAGGGAGAGAGAGAGTCGCGCAGTGGGTCCGTAGACCACGGGTCGACGACGAGGTGGGACGGAGCCAACCAGCCAGGCGCCGACGCCCGAGAAGGAGATTCGAGAACCAGCGTCGCTTCGACGCGTCACGAATGGGCTCTTTTGTCTCTGTTTCTGTCGTCGGGACCTCGCTCGCGTTCGCGCGTCGGATGGCAACCCGCCTCTACTGCGACCAGCGCGCGCGGCGATCTCCGCCCGAGCGCTCGAGCGTTGGTCCCATCCCCCCAGACTCGCATCGTGTCACCCCCCACGACGGACCAGTCCTTGGAGCGCGACGGGGACGCGAGAAAGAGACAGAGGGGAATGATGGCGCTCCGATGGCGCTGAAAAAAAAAAAAAAAAAAAAAAAAAGTGAAATAAGCGTCGAAGAAGGGGAGCGCTTCGTCTCTACTGCGACGAGCATGCCATCCTCCTCGCACCGAAACGAGACGCGGGAGCAGTGGACGAGGGACGTGCGGGAGGGACGCCACGTGCGAGAAACTGCCAATCGCGACACGACGGGCGTCGTCGAACGAGGAGCACAATCGTTGCGCCGCGATCGAATCGAGCCCTTGGCTTTCTGAGGGGACCGGCCAGAGCGGGCGATCGAGCTCTAGGCGAGTGGGGTCGTCGTCGTCGCAGACGGCCGGCCCGGAGGCACGCGGGCGGCTCCCGCAGGGATCTCGTACGTCGATCTCATTTTCGTCGAAGGCTACGCTAAAAAGCATGTCAGGCCCTTTCGGCGCGGGGGTGGGTTTGCAGCCACGCGTGCGGCGGTGGACGGGAAACAAGGACTGACCCTCGGGGGGGGGGAGAGGTGAACGCGAACGTGGAGCACGGGTCGTCGACAAGCGGTCCAAGACGGCACGGAACACGATCGCGGGAGACGAAACGAGCGCCCCCGGGGCTGCAAACAAAGAACCCGTTCGCGCCGGGCTCGACGGGGAACTCGGACGTTATGGGCCTCGGAAAGTTGCGCTACGCCGCGCACCCTTTCGGTTAGACTGGAGGAGATACGTGGACACGTGGGAGCGGAGAGCGCCCATCAGCTGGTCGTACCTTTCTGGCCCGTGTGCCAACTCAGGTACACCCTTGGGCGGTCCCGAGTCGGAACGTCCCGAGACCAGATGATGAAAGAGAAGCGTTCGAGGAATGGTGAAGATCCGTGTGTGAAAAAAAAAAAAAAAGATTGATGTCGCGTTGGTGCGACCGGTGCCTCGCTCGACGTTCGTGAGCTGTTCCACGGTGTTGATGGCGCCAGCAACGTGTACGGTGTGATCCCCAAAAAAATGAATGCTGGTTCCGGGCGGACACTTCACTGCCTTCAACAGGCATGATGCGTGATCATGCATCACCATCACTTCCCAGGCTGAGCCCACATGTGCATCAAGTGATACTGTGGTCCGACTCCGCTGATGGCGGCCACACCCACTGACTTCTCGAAATCTTCTTCGAGAGTCGCGCCATCGTTTTCAACGCTTCGGCCCTATCTATCAACGACTTCGACGACGCGCTAGTAAACGAGATCAGCGCCATGCGAAGCGGAAGCTTCACGAAGACGCCAAAACTTCCTCCAGTTCCAGCTTACAGAATCAGACACACAGCGACCTTTCGTGTTTTTGGCACGACGATTCGATCGCCGCGGTCGTCGCGGTCGGTCCTAGGCCAAGACACGGAGTCGTCCCTGGCTGGCCTCGACCAAAGGATTTGGAAAAGAACAGGATCGTCTGCACAGGGCACAATCCTCACGGGATCGCCGTCTGCAAGGATGACATGACGACTGGGAGGCCTCTGAACCACTATACATGCCTCCTCTGGCTGCTCAGAACCGTTGCGCTGAGCGCTTTGGATTGTTCGTAAGTTCATCCACTCTCTTCTCGTGTCCAGTTTGAAGAGCGATCTCGTCGGTCCTCGCGCGTCTCGCGTGAGACCCAAGGATCCTCGTTTCTGAGGAAACCTTTCTCCGGGCGAATCGTGGTTCGTCAGGTCGGAGCGAGGTTGCACGTCGCTTCCTCGCGACTGCGGAAGCGCCACGTGGAGAGCGAAGAAGCCGTGCTCGCGCTTCGTATCTCAGATGTTGCGTTTACATCGTCTCGTCGCAACATCCGCCGCCCCCCCAAAAATACGAGACGAGGACGACGGTCGAGATCGACTTGTGCTCGAATCCATCATCGGGCGATCGACGTGTGCTTGGATCTGCTACCTCATACCACGAAACTGGTAGGATGCATGACACCCGACGTGCCTGCATGGGCCCGTAGATCTGAGACCACGGATCTTCACCTTCGAGGTATGAAGATGGGACAATTCTCTGTCGCTGAGAAGGGACGCAAGAGAACCGCGATTGCGGTCGTTCGTGGCTATAAAGCCTTGTAACAGGTGAAATCGCTGATGGCGCTTGAGATCCATCTTTCTTGCGCTGAAGCTGGCCATTTCATCGTTCGTTTCTTCCGTTCGCTCGTCTGTGCTCGTTCGTTGATCGTGCATACGCACCAACCCCGCCAGCGACGACACGCATGACCTAACTGACGCTGAAGAAATCTGGTCGTGTCCAATCGCTTGGAGGGCAGTACGAGCGACATGAATAGTGCGGGTGTCTACAGTCGAACGGGCAAGCATCCACCAGAAGCTGATTTTGATTGACAAGAAACACATTTCGGGAGCTGTTTGAATGGTACTCCTCCAGAAGTTCTGCACGCATGCCGCCGCCTCGCGTGCCCCGTACTTATAAACCGATCAAGAGAATAGGACCACTCCGGTCAACGGGGAAAGGGGCAACCGGTTAGTTTTTTTTTTCTGCGAGCTCTGAACAACCTTGCTCCTGGAATCAGTTTGTTTGAAATGTAAAACAGTCTCGCTGGAGGCGTCGCGCGATATTCTGCTCATCTGCAATTCACAACCTTCGGGACGTTAGCGAGGGCTGATTGGATGCTGTAATCGTCGTGACCATGGTACGCCGTTCTTGGACGGGCACGGTACTGATTTCCTTGAGATTGCGACGT
Organism: Strobilomyces dryophilus; assembly: GCA_038089955.1. Lineage (NCBI taxonomy): Eukaryota > Fungi > Basidiomycota > Agaricomycetes > Boletales > Boletaceae > Strobilomyces > Strobilomyces dryophilus. The sequence goes on along the minus strand of JBBPLT010000030.1, from coordinate 106,655 downwards.
TTGCAATCTAACGAGTTGGATGCTAGTTGGCGAGCCGGTCGCTCGGTAGCGACAATTTCGCCCTGGTGTCGAATCGAATTTCTTCAATGGGTTTATGCCAGGGGAGGGATCCAACCAGACATTCGACTTGCCGACACCCTACTCGAATTGCACACCAATGATGTGGCGCATGGTAAATGATACGTCAAGGTTGCCCGGTGGGGTCGGAGGAAGTCGTACCGTGAGCATCTGGATGCTATCCTAGAGTCTGTGAGTGTATGATAATAGTTTTTGCTGCACTTGATTGGCTACTTATGCAAGTTGCCAGCCGGGAGATGATACCATAATGGTGTCTCGCAAATGGATATTTTTGGGTCCCCCCAAGCATAGGTGAAAGTGTACTTTTTCCAGTGCGCTCCACTTTATAATTCGTCTACTTATCTTGATTCCTCTTGTCACTCGTGTCCCAGAAATGAGGGCGTCCTTTAAAAAGGTTCTGTGACATCTCGCTGGTTCGGACATATTCTCACTCCTCCAGACACGACAAAGCAGACCTCTTGGATGATGTCAATCTATATTCATTTCCGATCCGCCCGATCGCATGGCTAGATGCCGTTCAAGTTTGGGTTTCATTCATACGTTCCTTTGCTTCGTTTTCTATCGTTAATGACCGCGTACGTTGGAACCCTCGCACGGCGCAAAAGTAAAAACTTGACACAGACGGCGAACGCATCTCAACCGACTGCGACACGCTTAAGTCCGGCTATCTTGCACAGCGCAAGAGAAACATCACGCTTAGCAACTGAAACAGGGCTGCTTTCTTGGATTCTCGATTGGCGCGGCATGGAGTTTGAGCGAGATTCGAAGCATATCTTGCTTCGATCCGAGTGGCAGCGCACCCGAGACCCAAGCGAGTCTAAGACGTGACCGGATCGAGACTGGGACGCTTCAGGGTTCAACATGCTTGCGTTTATCCGACGCCGGACATGACGCATGACTCATATGACGTATGGTTGACTCAAAAAGAACAGAGTGGGGACCCTCCGGGTCGAAGGGGCAGACGGCCGGAGTCCCAAACGTTATGGTTCGCCCGAGAAATGGAAGGGGGTAACTGTTTGAACGTTGCCCATGCCCGGAAACGGACGTGAGAGAACCGCGTACGCGTACGACGCCGGATCAGCGCACGGAGAGGTTGAAACTACGCAGCACCAAACATCCTTCGATGCTTGAATGGGCGCTGCCGTGCGCAAGCGGGCTGGTTCCGAGCGCCGGTCGTCGAACACGTCAGGATGTAACTCCTTCGAAGCTATCCAGAAGGCTGCTAGCTATACGAGCGGACATCCCGGATGAGCCGCTCGAATCAACACCAGCCGGTGCGATGTTTTGTTGAAGCGAAGCCTGTGATTCGTCTGTGTCGTATCTGGACTTGCGGTGCTCAGTTCGACCCGCTGTGAACAAGAATAGATGTCGCTGCACCTACCTACACGCAACGCGCTCACGTCAGAAACTGAAGAACTGTTATTAGCCTTCAAGTTGTGCGTCCTCGTCGTTGCTTGACTAGTTTCACAGAAAACCGGTACGCCTTCTCTGTGCACGCACAAAACTTGAGAACGCCCAACGACCTTTCCTCAGAACAGAAACACGATCAAAACACCAGCATAAAGGAAGGCGTCTCTGCACGACCGCAGGGTCATCGGAACGTGATCGCGACGATGTGGACGATTCTTGGTACATGATTAAAGTGTACTAGCAACCATCTTTGGCCTAGCCCAGGCTCCGGGAAATGCGAGAGGGCGCGAGGTGTCTTTTTCACTTCAGTCGGCGGTCCTAGTGGCAGGGGAGTGTTCTTCGTCCACTCGGGTTTGTGTATCCGAGTCATGCTTTCATCAGTGTTGTATGGATCGTTGTTTGACCAGTCACAAAGAGCACATACATACGATGTAGACAAGAGATTGATGAGTCAGCGACTCGGATGGGGACCACCATCCGAAACATCTATTATTATCCGAGTAACCTACATGGAGTGATTTGCATGGATGAGTTGTGAACTTGTACTTGCCTGGGCCTTGCACATTACCGTAGACCCGATCCCAGCGCAAAAGCGCAGCCAGGGGCCGGGAGCTGAAGGTCATAAACTTAATATCCAAGAGGACAAGATGGCGTCAGATCATACCAGCATATGGTATACAACCACGTGGTCCGGTTGCTGAAATGTTCACATCGCAGAGGTGGCGTGAATCGGTTGGCCTCTTCATTGTGCACTGGCAGCAGATAGAAAAATAAGAAAAAGCATAAAAATTCAGTGGCCAGCATGGGGGTCGAACCCAGGACCTTCGCGTTATTAGCACGACGCTCTAACCAACTGAGCTAGCCGGCCTCAGCAATATGCCGCTTGAGGAATGGCATGAGCCTTCGCTGTATAATTTGATTGCGCTTGTGGAGCGTTAGAAAGACCAGACAACATGCGGTACAGGGCTGGAAGAAGCCGCAGGACGAAGGATTCAATTGTGGAGCCGGAAATCGATCGAGGCCTGAGGCATACTTCTTCACCGCGGACATGGATCCCAGCCAGCGATGAAGCCACTGAGAACGATCACAATGCGCAAGGCGGCTGGAGGATCGAAGTAGTAGTCGAAAAATCCAAATCGGATGGAAGACTTATCTAGAACAGATACGAAATCATCACTGTTCCGTATGGGACAGCAGTAATGCAACGACCTGTGAACACGCAAACTAATAGTACTATTGGAGGGCAGATTGGTCATTCGCAGGGGCCGGGAATCCGGTAGTCCACCAGGAGGCAATACCCTCGGAGTGCTTATTGGTCGGGATAATTCCGTGTGGCAGTATGCATTTTTAGAACCCCGCAACTCTGGAGCGAGCCCGTCGTTCCCACCACATCTTTTCGCGCGAATGAGCTACACTGTTAAACGTTCAACGTTCAACTGCTAGTCTACTCATTTACCGCCACGCACACGGCTTGAAACCGACCGTGGGCGTGCGCGACTCGCACCCCCAGACGATTTCAACATTCACGAAAATTCCGCCTTCCCTTGGCACAGTGCCGGCCGGCTGGTCGCCCAGTCAACCCCTGCGCATGGCGGTGCTAACTACCCTGCAGCCGATCAGGCTAAAATGTGGGAATTGAATGCATCATCGGAGAGTAAACAAACGTATCAGTCAGCAGAACTGTAATCAGATAAGGCGCCGCCGTGACTCGGAAAAGAGCCGTCTGTTAGGAACTGCCCGTGTCCCCGACCAAAGAGCTCCCAAGCTTCCCTGTCCCCACACCGAGCAATCACTTTATCTTGAATCCTAGACGTGCTTCGACCTGCCTTTTTCCCTTGTTACCACCCATATCATGTCCACCATCAACTTTTACTCCGTGTCCTCTCCCGATCAATTCAAGGAACTCTTATCCACCGATTTGAAGCGGGTTTCCCTGATCAATTTCTGGGCACCATGGGCCGAGCCATGCAAACAGATGAACGAAGTTGTTACTGAACTCGCTAAGAAATACCCTGAGCTATTGGTCTTGCAAGTCAGTCGCTTCACACCGTTTTCCTCACTGTGTCGACTGACGTGCCGTCTTCTTGCCGGTGTATTGCTCAATAGGTCGAGGCGGAAGAACAGCAGGATATCTCAGAGTCGTTCGACATCGAAGCTGTCCCCTCGGTCCTCCTTCTTCGGGTAAGCTTCGAGTCCGACCACCTCCATCACCCGCCGCTCATCCAAGCGCCTCTCTAGGGCCACGAGCTACTTAGTCGAATTAATGGTGCAGATGCAGCACGCGTGACTGCGCTTGTCGGCAAGCATCTCGGCAAGCCTGAGGGGCGCCAGCCTAACAGTGAGGCTGAAAAGCCTGCTGAAGAATCGAAAGAAGAGCTGGTCGCACGCATGCATAAGATTATGCACCAGAGCCAGGTAGTCTTATTCATGAAGGGGGGACCTGAAAAACCTCGCTGTGGCTTCTCGAGACAGGCAGTCGACCTTTTGCGAGAGCAAAAAGTAGAGTTTACGCACTTTGACATCCTCGAGGACGAGGACGTCAGACAAGGTAATACAATCACTGGCTTCTTTCAGCATCCTTGCTCACTCATCCGACGATTGCAGGACTGAAGAAATTGAATGACTGGCCAACTTACCCGCAGTTCATCGTCAAAGGGGAATTTGTTGGCGGCTTGGATGTGGTTAAAGAGATGGTGTCTAATGGTGAATTCAACGACCTGCTTGTGGCGGCTTGACGGCAGTACACTTTCGCAGCGGGTTCATTTCCCTGCATAGAAACGAAGTGGACCTGTGTCATTGAGTAATGGAACGAGAATCAAAGCTAGAAGTCAGGTCTACCTGTACTGACATGCCTAGGGCACGTGTCGATACGGAAGCGGCGAAAGTCCGATCCGCCGACCACTAGGTACTTATCCAACATTACGCCGGTATGAACTCGCAGATGGCAAAATGACGCAAGCGCAGTATGGTCGAGGAAATTGCAGCTCAGAAGCTTTGGCCGTTGGAAATGGAGTGCACACATGGCATCGGAAGTACCAGTGATGTGTGGGCATGCCTCCCTGACCTACCCATTCCTTGATCACAAAAAAACGGTAGCGAATGTCGCCATGGTTGAAGTACGGCTATTTCAGGGTCACCTTGCAGCCCGGAGTGAGGATTCATCCTTTTTATCTGATGACCTCAGGACCGGGGCCACCCAAATCGATGGTGTGCGCCCACTCTCCTATCGCGTGTCGCGTGACGTCACCGCTAAATGAAGGGCCTGGTGCAAATGAAGCCAAACAGCCTCTTGCTCCCGAGGTTTACCTCAAAGTACTTCTCGTAGGTCGGTGATTTATAGTTGCGGGGTTTGCACTTTACACGTTAGGTTTCCCTCTCTTCCTTTCTTTTTCTTTCTTTTCTATTGTTCTCGCCATGTCCCCGAACCATCAGCCCTCATTCGTCACTTGTCGTGTACTCCTCCTCATAGACGTTCAAGTGAACCTTTTGAAAGACCCTGAAGAGGGCGGCGTGCCTTCGGCACATGTTGTTCGTCAAAATATCCAGAACATCCTCTTCAAAGCGCGTTCCGAAAAGCCTCCTCCGCATATCATACATGTTCGCAATAATGGCGAACTCAGTGATCCTGATGCGCCCCACACGCCAGGTTGGCAGCTCTACTTCGCACCCCTTCCACACGAGCCCGTTGTCGACAAGAAGAAAAACAACGCGTTTGCCGGTACTCGGCTCGGGGAATTGATCCCCAAGAACGCCGAGATTATCGTGGTGGGCTTGCAGAGCGACTATTGCGTACGTGCGACGTGCAGCGCTGCGCTTGACAGAGGGAACGAGGTGATCTTGATCAGGGGTGCTCATGCTACCCTCGATCGCAACGAGATTTGGAACGGCGGCAGCGTCACCGAAGCTCATGTGGTCGAGGCCGAAATCGAAGCTGAGCTTGAGGAAGCCGGAGTAAACCTCTTGGAGATGAAGGATCTTCCTGATCTCTTCGACCGGTAGTCGTCGCAGCAGGTTATATCTGGGTTTGTGGCTGGTGTACATCGTGTACTTATGGTGAGTATGGTGACGTGGTTCAGCGGGCGATGGAGCTAACGGCTGTGCAGGGTTGGGCTCATCGTCGTAGAGGTAATCTTGTCTTGGATACTTGGGGTATATATTTTCCATCCCACTATTATGATAATACGGCTGGCCGTTAGTTTTTCACTGCATGTCACTTTCCTCTTATGGAAGCCCCATTGGCGTTTGTTTGTGTCTAAAGCCCTTGGTAAACAATACTTGACATGAGAACGCCACAGCTTCACCAATGACGACCAACGAGACTGACGCCGTAGATCCATACAAGGGTATCGCTAATGGCCAGGTTCATATTGTACCCGTTTTCTAGCAAACGAGCTTAGCATCGGGTAGAATCAACGTCTCAAGCTAACAACGGACGCACCATTCACCCCAACTTATATTCAGCGTGCGCTTTCGCTGTCATCTGATCCCGTCGGAATATACGAAAGCCGCGTCAAGGGCCGACATATCCTTCTCGAAAACCCTGCACGGGAGAGCAAAGCCAAGAAGGAAAGACTCGCGAAGCAAGCTCGCAAACAAACCGAAAAGGTCCAGAAGACCCTTAGACCGTTGGGGAGAAACGCAGCGGAATCCAAAGGACTTTGGAAACTGGAGAAACGCGCGACCAGGTGTGGAGGTCGCGTGTTCTATCCATTTATGCTCATCATGCGTCTCGCATCGGGCAGGTTCGAGCTGTTGGTGCCACTGCACCACCTGTGGATGGGGTATATGTCTGAGCTGTTAGCACTTAGCATTCTTGATGCTTCGCTTTCGTCACACGAGGGAAATATGCCCCATGCTGCCTCCATGCATGCAAAGCTAGTAAAAGCCGATCTAAATGGAGCGCTGCTCACAGGTGAGCGATAAGCGTACTTGGCTCTGTCACTCGTCACCGACCACCACCTCGCTCCTTTTTTGTCAGTCCGCCAAAGCCGTAATCCGTGTCTTGTCGGTCTATCTGGTATCGTCATTCACGAGACGGAGAATGCGTTCAAGCTCATCACACGAAAGAACCAACTGAAATGTGCGTGCTGTACTCGCTCGTCCTCATCCCTCTTATCCACCTCCTTTTACAGTGGCTCCGAAACAAAACTCCATCTTTGTGCTGGCAGTACCGCTTTACTCGACGCTTTCTCCGTCGACTGCCGAGCGAGAGCCTCCCCAACAAGGAGATATGAAATCATTGTGGACGGTGCTCGACAAACCCCACATCGAGTTTGATCTGTACGGAAACCAGTTTTGTTTCCGCTCTGCGGATCGGTCGAATAGGAAATTTAAGGCTAAAGAGACAATCGAGCTATGACACTGCATGTCTATATGTGTAGTCCAGAGCCTTCGGATTCCACCCCCTGTCAATGAACACCACGAAATCGATTCAGATCCAAACATACGTAGTACTGAAGTACTAAAACAATGATCCCGTCGAGAAACGTTAAGGATCTTGTGAAATTATACATTATCCATCGGAATCTCTTCGTCGCGCTCCAATTCCTCGTTTCGCCAGCCATCTGCAAACACCATACTCGCAACATAAGTTGATGAACTAGATAAGCCAAACCCAGTGTCGATGCCACTTCGACGCGTGCGCTGAACTTTGCGCGCGTACAACTCTCGGAGGCTCAACATAAACCGAGGAGCCATCGTGGCGATAGGAACAGTCTCCACAACGCCCACCAGTACAACTACCCAGCCTGTTGGCGCGAGGATTCCCCAAGCGTATAGCGTATTGATGACGTTCCAGCAAAGCATACTATAAACCCCGGCGTTAAAGACGGAACGCGAGGAGGCGGACGAGTTTTGTGGTGAGGACGCACAACAGGAAGTAGAGGAGACCCTCCATCATAAATAAGCTGATAAATTGGTCAAGTCTCCACTGCTTCGTTGCTTTGTACATCTGAAACGATTGCCAGGTGAATCGCACAAGTAACAACCCGCACATTACTACGGCATGGATGAGTTGAGTAATGATGGAAGCTTTATTCCAACCGAGGGGAATAAATCCCAGTGTGCAGTATGAGTAATTCAGAGTTTGTGTGACGGTCACTGACGCCGTTGACAAATGTGGTTCAAAGATCAGCGAGCGAGTACTAGCTCCAGCCACGTACTTGGGGTGTTCTTTGGATTGCTGTAGATGATATTAGCAATGGTCGAGGGAACAACCTCCGCCACATATGAACAAAGGAGTATTCCGAGGATTAATTTCGATCGATGGTATATCGCCCACAAGCGTAAGATCATCATAACTGTCGTAGTCAACGCGATGCTCCGTTTCAGCCAATTTTGACAACTCACAGTCAGCTGCACAAATAAACCCCAGGACAGCCCATGTGCTGAAGGTTTCGATTGCGAGACCTTGATATACCCCAAATTGAGTAGACATGGCAGACACATGTTGCAGGAAGGTACTTACAACTTTCAACTGGCATTGGCGGTTTGATGTCACGCGGACAGATAACGGGCACTTACAGCTGTATGCTTAGATCAGTTTCAGTCATAAGCCCTTTGGAAGTAAGAGAACAGACCTTTACAGGACCAGGCAGAAAGGAACCTCCAACTTGGATGAGGTCAAGTCAGTCCGCATGTTTGGTAACCGAACCCTTTACGTACCGAAGGGAAGAGACCTAAGGACCCAGATGGCTGTCAATATCAGTACATGGTTTGGAATGGCCACAGACGCACAGGAAGGCACATAGGCTTAGATAACGGACCTGTGACGATACTTCGATGCCGACTCGGATGGGACAGCGGGAGATTGCTACGCACAAAAACGAACAGTGTCGACACAAACGTCCAAGGTCTGTTCTGTAGTCGCATCGGTGACATTTCGTCCACCTAAAGATATGTTCACGCACCCAAATGTATTCTACCTGTCCGATCATCGACATTCGTGAGATCCGTCCCAAGATTGTTAGCAAAGGAGATCATGTATATCTACCTCTCTGGGAAAGGTGAGGACTAGAAATACCGGGGTTCAGTCAAACGATTGCAAACAGAAGATGTCTGTATTACTGTAATCATACACGACGGCAGTCACAACCACCACTGTAACTTGTTTATGAGATAAGTCAACCCCAAACCGGAAGAAGGCTCACGGGTCGTATAGTCGTTCTGCACGATCGCCTCGACGGAGGATTGCAGACTGGAAGCCATTGTCTTGGAAAGTGATGTTCAAGAGAAAAAAAAAGTGTGGAGCAAAACTTCGAGGGACCGCAAGAAGGGCTTTCGTAAAACAGGTATGTACGTATGTCAGCCAAGGCTTCGGTGGCTTCTGGGTTGAAAATGCGGCTAAGAACTCGCTCGGATGCACTACTATCCTATCCTATGACTTCGGCACTTTTTAAAAACACATCCTTTTCTTACTTTCCACAAGGCCAGCTAGCATCTATAGTGTATTCTGAGCCACAGCGAACTTGAACGAGCCCAATTGATGGAGGAATGAGTGTGATAGCTGAATAGTCGTGGTCACGCAGAAAGTCACTATGGTGTCACCCGCCAGCCGAACAGAGCCGTAGCTGAGTTTGAACATTGTTCGATCTGCCGCGTCCGGACATGGTGCCGCTACTTCGGATGCAGGGTGTGTCAGCGACACCTCCCCGCGTAATTTCAACCTGCTAACACACGCCTCGTCTCACACAGTCTTGGGATGTCCATACAGGTTCGGGTTCCAATCATACCGGTCAAAAACTGAGCGTCCACTCCGACCACAGCACCGAGCTGAGTTTGATTCTGAGCTAAGATCCAGCAAATAAGATCCAGCAAACCTCAGGGTCCTGTGACCGATCTGTGACACAGGGAAAACTGACATTGTTACAGCGTAGCGAGCGAGCGCGCGGGACACCGCTGAGTGGCGGCGGTAGCGGCAGCCCACGAGTCGATACTTAGCTGACTTTGTGAGTATGGTACAGCGTGCAATCGGGGCAATTATCCTAATCATACCATACTCGTATGGATTCTAAGCTCAAGGTAATGCTTGCAGTTGGCGCGACGCGACGCGCTGTGCCGGCAATACTCACGGTCTGCGCGTCGGACACATCGGGCAGTCGGCTCGGAGCAACGGCAATGGTTTGGTAACACCATTTACATTTTGTTTTCTGCTGCTAACCACTGCCAAGTCATCTTCTCCCGCAACTGTGACATTAAAAGCAAAGTAAAAGCTTGAAATGTTCAGAGTGTAGTTTACACTAACTATCAGCCGATTTTGACTATATGAGCTGTACGAATACTCTATACATTTTCCGTGCTTCTCAAAATCACGCTTTGGACCCTGAGGTTCGCTGGATCTGACTGAGGCCTACCTTAAGTATAATCAAGATTATCCCATTATGTGGACTTTATACGCACCGTGGCGGCAATGACATTGACCACTTGAGGACGGCCAGCGACTGGGTGGCTTCACCTTCGCAGTTCTGGGAAAGAAAAACAAACTGTAACACACATTTTGACAACAGAAGCATAGATCGATGACCGCATGGTGGCATACGTCAGAACCGGTGAATTTAGGGGCGCCACATGGATGTGAATATCACCATCATCCTTAATGTCCAATTTGGAAGGTTGTGGAGTGAGTTTCCTTCTTGAGAGTGAATCTTGATGCGCCCGTGAAGGGGCGATGCATGTGTGCCTGAGAGTCGTGTGGACACCCCGGACATTGTCTACGGCACGAAGCAGCTCTGTTGAGGGCCCTGAATCAGGGCAGAAGGGGAGACGCCCCAAGTTGAATGGCTGTGAAATTGATCTGGTCAGCACTGGAACAGACAGCGGTGTAGTGACCCGAAGCAGCGAAACCAGTGATTCAGGGGTCAAGCTACCTGGGCAGATCAGGGAGTTTACTTTTTCAAAGTTAGCTAGGCCTCTCTGTTTAGTGCGACACTATAATTAATTGCCGACATACCGTCGACTGGTATAGTCCGAGTTCCGTTCACCGCTTCGGACCTGTGGGACCTCCGACGCGAGACACACAGCTCTACTCCGGAGCTCACTCCTCCATGTGCGCGACAGACTTTGCATAGGCGGGTCGCTGGTCGGGCAATCGGCAAGGCTGTAAGTTCGTGGTTGGTTATTCTGCGTTTTCCTCTTCACATATGTACGATGCAAAACTAGCTACATAGATAGTGTAATGTCCATGAAAACCCGACAAGAGGACTAAACACGATAGTGATACTCAGTCTGACTATGTAAACTGGTAGCACGATTCGCCCGCCACGTATCGTCAGCGAGATGCGCGTTCACATTCGGTAGGTGGGATGCCGTCCGAAGTGCCTACACCGTCCAGAGGAAGAAAAGGAGAGGCGACATCAGTGGTCCAAAAGAAAGAAAAAAAGGATAAATAGCGATATGCAAGAGTCGCGTGAATTGTGACCGAACGATAATAGTTCAAGTCCACTGACGAGTGTCGTGGAAGGGAATAGGATTGTGTGATGCAAGGAATGCCAGTAGGGTATCGAAGATGGACGGCCGACAAGCGGAACATGCTAGGTAACGGGGCTGAAAGATCCTTCGTTGGTGTCACGAGGCAGGCAGATCTTACCCAGAGTGGTCGACTTTGGTCACCAGGACAACTTCAGACGTCACTTCGTAATTTTGTCTATAGTTGCGAGTCTGTCTGCCCCTCGGTTTGCCAACTCGTGGTACTCTCTGGTGTATCTGGTTGTACTTCTGGTTGTGGCTGTCTGCTGTGTCCTACGATGCCGACTCCCCGCAATAACACAATGGCCAGTAGGGCAGCTGAGGAATATTATAGCGTCACCAAAAACCCATCCTTCAAAGCGAATTACATACCGAAGAGCGGGCAGGCGGCACTGGCCCACTGGGCAGCTCTGTAACCTTCGAGTGCGGGCGGATTCGAGCCTGACGGGTTCACTTCAATGCCAAGCTGAGCGGACTTTGCTTCGACGACATCATTGAACACAATCGTTGAAATCGCAAGCCCTATGGATGTTCCGACCTGGAGCATAGAGACTCAGCAGCGTTTCGAAAGAGCATAGTCTTGGGATCGCTTACTCGACTCATGGTTTGGAACAATCCTCCTGCAAGACTCTGCTCATGTGGTAATGCAACTTTGGCAACAAAGAGAGACCCAGCAGACAGCACGAAGTCAGCTCCGAACACAACTATGACGGAGGACGGGAATCCAAACGCCCAGTATGTCGCTGACGGGTCGATGAGTGCAAACAGGACACAAGCAAATCCTGTGAGAGCAGTGCCCAGGACTGCGGCAATTGGGTCGTTGTCAGTTACGATTCTTACGGGAAAAAAATACTATCTTACCGATCAACGTCACAAGACTGAGTCTCGCAACCGCCATCGCAACGAATATGTTACAGAAACAGCCTGTGACGAACATGGGGATGAAGCAGAGCATCGTGCGTATGGGTGTAAGTCCCATGTAATTCTGATAGTAAAGCTGGATGCGCAACATGTCAGAATCTCCATACAATCAAATGAATCGGGCAAACCTGAACCCAGAATGACCAAGAAACGAAACCAGCCCAGGTTAGCAGGCCGACTACGAGAATGACTGCCATTCGACCCTTAGCTCGCCCCCACATCGACAATTTCATAAGCGGCGGGGGCGTCCATACAGACATCGGCCTATCAGTGTCCATCATGAACTTCTCCAGACGATGCTCCCAAAAGATGAAACCTCCTGTGAAGACGACTCCGAGGATCAAACAAACGATTATATCTGGTGTGAATCAGGTCCCGAGATAATGTCCCAGATAGGAAACGATACACACACGGGTTTCCCCAGCCTGCAATTGGACCTTGACCGAGGATGAACACAAGTAGCACCAAACCGCTCGATACCAAGAAAGCGCCAAGCCAATCCACCCTTGGATCTGCTTCTGACGGAACGCCGTCAGATTCAAACGATACCAGAGCACCAACTACACAGAACGCCGATAAACCCGCAGATAAGAAAAAGGGCGACCGCCAACGTTCCCTAGGCGAAAGTTTATGAAAATGCAACGCTCCCAGAGAGAGAAAACGAACTTGCTCAGTTGGGTGAGAACACCTCCGATAATGGTACCAAAGGCGCCGCCAATGGGAGCACCGGCGGTAAAGGTCGCGAACGCGATGGATCTCGCGCGCGAAGGGGGAAACGAACTGGCTAGAATACCCAGCTGAAATAGTATTTTCGATGTCAGGTTCATGTTTACACGGAATGATGGAAAGGCAACACACGGCAGCGGGGATGGAGGCAGCGGCGCCAATCCCTTGGAAACCACGCAAGACATCCAATATGATACCATCTGATGGGAACGGTAGATAGGCATGACCAGTAAAAGGAACTGTGAGCGACTTACTGTTCGAAAATGCCAAGGCAATGGCAAAAATTGTTTGCCAAATCATACCGAACAAGTAAACCTTTTTGCGTCCGTACAAATCCGCAAGTCGTCCAAAAAGTAAGAGCAGACACCCCTAGGATGAAGTCAGAATAAGACCATGGCAATGGGAGCGGACTAACAGAACTCAAAGAATAGGCGGATAGCAGCCACTGCAGTTGATCCTCACGAATATTAATACTCTTCTGTATGTCAGGTAGGGAAATCGCCACCGAGATTGAATTCAACGTCTGCCATAACGTCAGGAGGGAAAACGAAGTCGCGGTATATGCAGACGAACGTTTACAAGCGTGACACCAGTGCATGTCGCCACAATAGCAATAGAACGTGCAAGGTTTGGTTGCGGGGGACGGGAAGGAGGAGGGTCAAACTGCTCGACTGCGAGTTCCGTTGACTGGCGATATGAGGATAAAAACGGGCGTGAAGACTTGGGGGAATCAGCGAAGGTGGAGTCACGATTCATCAAGGTTGCGGGTGAGAATACGTTCTCTACTCTAGTAGTGTCAGTGAAAGTAGAGTGCCGATACATGGGGCTCGAAGAGCAGAAGAGCCGCTCCACTCTAGTAGAGTCAGTGAAGGAGGAGTCCCGATACGTGGGAGTTCGAAGCTCTTCCATCGAGAGTAGGGGGACATTCTGGTGAGCCGTGGCCATCGTAAGGCGAAATGAATGGTGCTAACCTAGGCATGCTTTATTATACCGCATCAGGTCCGATGGCAAGCCAATCGGAGTTCTCCTGCCGGGTGCCAAGCCTGAGTAACAAATAATGATTACTCAGGCCTCAGGAGCCGGACGAACACGTTCTCGCGCATAGTTCCGAACTGAAAATCCATTTGCAGCTGCAGCGTTCAAATGTCACATTATCAGCTTCAGCAGAGGCCGCCAAGTCGCTGACATCTGAATCTTCCAGCCGAGGCTGGACGGTTGCGGTCCACAGAAAAGGGCTGAAAAAAATGTGACAGAAAAGGTCTTCCCTGACCCAGATTTGGGGAGATCGTTAAGGCGGCTCTAAGGCTGTACCGAACAACGAGGCCCTTCATTGATGTCACGTAATATCGTGTCCTACCCCGACTAGGAAATATTGGAAGAGGTTCGGCAACCATTGGTAGCCTGAAACACACCTAGTCCATGTGCCGAAGACAAAAACGAGGTGTGATGATAACTTTGCCTCGTCGGACGCGGTGCACGTGAGCGGCGGTGTGGGCGTGCACTAGTTTGCCGGATTTTGATTTTTGCCTGGAAATTTATTTGGGTCGATTGTTGAAATATTGTAATTACCTAGAGTGCAAGTTACGAAATACGTCGGTATATATATACCGGCGTGTGTGTACACAGGAAACCATCTCCTCCAGTCCACGCGTTTTCACACCATGCATGATTGACGGTGAAAGGCAACCTTGATGAGTCCAGTAGATTCTTTGTCCTCCTAACGTATATCTAGTATAACATATACTCTCCAATAATGCATACATTTTCAGTGTCTAAAACCATCTTCCCGATGGATATACATCCTCGAAACACATACCCTCTGGGGTGTCTCGAGGAGTATCGCATGTGTCCTGCCCCAGAACTCTGTGCAGGTAAGCAAGAAGCTGCCTGGGTATAAATTGAGTGCACGGCCCCTATCCAGCACGGACTGGGACAGTGAACAGGTAAGTTAAGTTATAATAATTTCAAGGCTCGAGTCGTTTGCAGCCAAGTCCAAGTTGCATTTGTCCAACTTCTGCCATGATTACTTACTGTGGGCGGTTTTCAAGCGTCCAGGATCCCCATACCTGTATGTGTATTATTTGGTGAGGACAAAAGCCATACGAACGTTAGGGATCCACTGGCGCTAGTTCGATCCTGGGACAGCTGAAACTTGGCTGAAACGACTTGGTAGTACCAGCCGAGTACATATATCCCGTTATGTTCTTGAGACTTCAATCGCGAGGGGTACGCGGGGCTCTACGATTAGATCGGAACGCACTTGTACGACACCTTGGCTTAAACCTCCACCCTTTGGCACCCGAAGGGCACAAGCGAGACACCAATGGGCCTACTGCTCGCTTTGAGAGCAAGTAATTTGACAGCACTTGTGACGGGTGATGACAGAGAAGTTTCGTCAACCGCGTCTAATCTCGCCGTTCCAGTCCCGCCGGGTGACTTCCCACCCACACAACGACGTGCCATGCGCGTTGCCACCATTGCTGTCGCCTTACACCCCCCCCACCGTCATACGACGACGACAAGACGACGAAGCGAAACAAGGGCCGCTGGCCCGTCTCCCCCCCACGTCCACTACCCCTTCCCGCCATTGTGTAACACCGTGCGCCCGTGTCCCCTCGTGCCACGTCGTCCCCGACACTTCCCCCGGGTCTGCTCACGCCCATCGTCGTCCACCACTCGCCCTTGGGTCTCCTTGTGCACCGCCGTCGTCCTACGCCCCTTTACGCTTGTTCACGCAGCCAACATGTCTAATAGAGTACAGTCAAGCAGCGACGACACCACACGCCGCCACCGACGCGCGATTAGATGACCATGCGCGTGCCAATGGTGCACAGCGATCTCGTTCTGACGGTTCGGAACGTGTTCGATGTCCATACCCAAGACCTGTCGGGGCTCCCGCGCTACCAACTACTTGTTTTACTTACAGCAATTTTCATATCGATAGACCTAAGCACGAAAAATACACACACAGGCGGAGTCGGAATTTGAATCTGTGTACTCCAACGATGTGTCGACACATTTCCAAAGCAGAGGAGATAGATAGCCCTTCGAATGTCGCTGCATTCTGGTCTAAATGACACGCAAATCGCTGAATATATAGGAATTCGTCTCAGGACCGTGATAGGAGTCTCCACAAGCGCTTTCGAGAGACTGGTGAGATCGTGAAAAGATCAGTCGTGGACGGCCGACCCAGGCTTCTGAACTCGTGCCCCTCGATACATGCCTTTGCATGTTTCATACTACTTTCATACAGTTCCTAGAAGATCTCTTCTGTTTTCACCAACTTTTATGTTGACCATGACGAGCCACTTGAGGCCCTTTCTGTTTATAAGGCACGTCAGCAATGGGTTCTTGGTGAACTTCTTGATGGTCATGAGTTCATCACCATTCTGCCCGTCCGTGGGTCCACCAGCCCTGTTCAAGGGCCCGGTCAGGAGGATGCATTCATATAGCTAAGGACTTGTCAATTAGGGGCAGAATTTTTACTGGTCATGATTTCTGTGAACTCTCGGCAAAATTCGGCCAGTCAAGGTTCAAAGTCCGCCTGTATGTGTATTTTCGATGTGATGGCCTATCGATATGAAAATTGCTGTAATGCATATCTGTTCTTTTTAGCAGTATTTCTTGCCACTCAGGTAAGCACACTTCCGAGGGTCTGAACTTATCTACAATAAAGTTGCAATTGGGTGGGTCATCATCTCGACAAAGCTAGCTGACTCCAATCATCCCTTTCGCTCGCTTTAAGTCTATGGCCAACCAAAGTAAACTTAGCGTAGGAAACATTCTTGTTCGTGTAAAATGAGGGATCGGAGTTCCAAAACTACATACTTATTGGCTTCAAACACGAATACCTCACTTGTTTGTTTCTATCAAAGTTATAAGACAGCACGATATGAGATGGAGTCGGTCGTTCTCTCACTGTCGCGACCTATCTCAAATATGTTGTGCATTAGTTCAACATCTTGAAGTTCTTCCCCCCTCCGACCATCTCTTCGATCTCGTTCTCAACGAGTGTTCGAGGACCATCTTAGCTCGAGCGTCGCGCTTGCATACGGCGACCCCCTAATTCACCGCTGTGTTCTCAGATCGCTTGCGGAGATGATATTCAATCTGACCGTGGGCGTGCGGGCGATCATGCCCGCAAAGACTGATCCGACGGTGCACGGGCGATGCGCGTACATTGTGTTGCCGTGTCTGAATAGACGGCGCCACTATGCTTCCAAATTTTGGTCGTCAGACGCCCATGACTTTACAGCAGTTTGTAGGTGGTTGGGGGGAGGAGAGTCCGGAGCAGTACTTGCGCTCCATTAGCAGGGGACATCAGTCGCTTCTTGAGATAACTTTTTATGACTATTGCGCCTTCTTGGCTCACGGTGCCTTCTGATTGCTCGCAGGAGATAACGGATGGCTGTGTATGGTAGCATGGTAGGGCGAGGGGCATTACATCGCCCTCCGGATCTAGCGTTACGTAAACAGAGAAAGCAGGGTATGATCAAGTGAGCGATGTGAAGTTCCTCGATTCACCAAGGAGTCAGATCACGATCAGCTTGCGTGGGAGGCGAGGCTCTAGTTACAAGCACGGGAGCTGAGTCTACGAGTGTGGGGCTGCAGCACTGTGATCATACTGGTACTCACCTCCTGAGATTATGGCCAGAGTGGTCATGGCCATGGGTGATCATCAATCGAGGGTGTCCAATTGAGCTTCCGCGTCTCATTAATACACATTTGTTAGTATATACTAGATGACTTCAACGGCGTAACGGGAAGACGAAATCACATGACACGGACATATCGTTTGTAGCTCTCCATCATAGACACCGGCCACCTCTTCGCACTGGAGGGTTTAGCGCGGGATTACCATCTGGCAGGGGAAATTCCGACGAAGCGCAGAGCCTTGAGATTTTCCCCAAGACACGTCGTGGGAGACTGCAGCATTCGTTGTCGCTGTTCTCTCAAACACCACTGTTAGCATGGTTCAAGCTTTTGCTAGAATTGCATTGTGGTTGATCTCTCCGGTCTCGTTGGCATGCACGGCAGCCGTCGCAAGCGCGAACGTGGCAGCTCCGGTGATAGATCTTGGTTATGCAAAATATGAAGGATATTTTGATGCACAAGCGAATTTAAACATAACTCGTTTCTTGGGTATTCGCTATGCTGCCCCACCTCTTGGTAAGTACGTCGTTTTTTGCGTGTACCGTCCGGTCTGGTTCACAGGATTTCCCGCCCAGGACAACTTAGATTCCAAGCCCCTCAATCCCCGGTCCGCGAGTCTGGCGTGCAACCCGCGACACAGAACCCAGAGGTATGCTATCAGGCTCCACAGGGTACTGACACACAGCTTGGTATGTATGTTGTTTATCGGGTGTACCGTTCCGGTCTGGTTGATTTACACAGTTTCCCGCACTGGACAACTGAAGTACCCTCAAGAGTCCCCGGTTCGCGACTCTGGAGTACAACAGAATCCGGAGGCGTGCTATCAAGTTCCAATAGGTACCGGTGCAAAGACGCCACTCACGTCGCACGGAAACAATTCCACGACGCCAGTCGCTTCGGAAGATTGCTTGTTCCTCAAGTAGGTTGGAGTCTAACGTAATCCCAGAGCAGGTACAATTGTAATTCTTCACCAGTGTCTTCGTCCCTGGCGTCTTCGTGCCAGGAACGATATCCGCGAACCAACCCACTGCACGCGGCCTTCCTGTGTTGGTGTGGATTCACGGTGGAGGGTACCTGTCTAATCCCGCATCCATTCAACCGTATTTCTAACCTCGGACCGTAGCTACCAGTATGGATACACGGCTCAGTACGACGGCACCGATCTCGTTGCTGATTCCTTGAATGGCATGGTTGTCGTAGTCATTCAATATCGTCTTGGGGTCTTTGGTATGCATCCTGCTCAGAGCCTATGGTGTTTTCAGCCTGACTGACACAGCTTGGATTAGGTTTCCTTGCTGGAAACGAGGTCCAAGCACACGGGGCTCTGAATGCTGGCCTCTGTGAGGAGGAATGCGACTTCCTTCGTCCTGTCTCTCGCTGACAACGTCCCTGTATCTCCAGTGGACCAGAATTTTGCATTGAAATGGGTTCAAGAATATGTGAGATATACTTGCCCGCTCGTTCCACTTACGTTCATGAATTTGCATTTAGATTGGATTATTTGGCGGGGACAAAAATCGGGTGACGATATGGGGTGAATCCGCTGGGGCCGGTTCAGTCCTGCAACACATCATCGCTAATGGAGGTAACACTGAACCACCGCTTTTCCACGCTGCGATGGTCAGCTCCACATACCTCCCTCCTCAATATTACTACAACGACCGGCTGCCTCAGGTTCGTTCCGTCTTCGTTGTTGTTCGGCAGGAGGTTGTGAACTCATAGGGATTAGTCATTGTATAGCGAGGTCCTCACTCTGACTGGGCAAGTCATTATCCCGCTCGATGTGTACGGGTACACTTATTGACAGCGTGACGGCCTTTTCCATGCAGATGCGCATCGAGCGCCAACACATTCACATGTCTACAGTCTGTCGACGCAGAAACCCTCCAGGCTGCAAATTATAATCTCAGTGTTGCTGCATTCTACGGTACATTTATATTCATTCCTGTCGTTGATGGCGCGTTCATCCTCGAGCGTCCAACGATGACTCTTGTCAAGGGCAGGGTAAACGGAGTACGTGATGACATCGCTACGTACGGAGCTGACTGACTCTCACAAAGCAAGTTCTTCTCGCCATGAGCAACCAAAACGAGGGAAATAGATTTGTTGCTGCAAATGAGATATTGCAGATCACGGACTATATCTCACAGATTTTCCCAGACTTGACACCTTCTCAACTTGGAGAAGCCGCACGTATCTATGAAGGCTATGAGACGGCGAACGAGCAGGCCATCAAGGTGATGGGGGACTGTAAGTAAAACGGCACCAGTTCTGGGGAGACGCCCATTGTCCCGATTCCCTTAATATTAGCCATCTTCGTTTGTCCGACTTATTACTTACTCCAGACGTTCGTTGGTCGTTCGTGGAAGGTCAGCTTTGCCGGATCTGTACGCTAGTCATCATGCTCATCGACGACCACGCGCCAGGGTCTCTTCGCCGTCCCCCCTGCGCACCACGGCGACGACGCAATATACTACTTCAACCGGTACGTCTTCCCGCACTCTTCCTCGATCGCGTTCGCAACCCTGTGCGATCTTCGCAGCCAGAGGGCTCCTCCATACAATGACCCCCGCTTCGTCGCCGCCTTCTCCGAGTCGTTTATGTCGCTTGCACTTTATCACGACGTCAACGTTAAATTCGACCCTGGCAATGTCACCCCGCAATGGGCCATGTACGACCCCGGGCATACGGAGATGCTGTTCAATCGGACTGAGGCTGGCGCGCCGGTGGTCACGCCCATCGAGACAGATCCGGCGTTGCTCGAGCGATGCGCGTACGCTTCCTTTTCCCGTATCTCTATGTCGAAATGGATGGTGATGCGTCTATTTATACCAGGTTTTGGTCGTCAGTGACGTCCATGACTGCACAGTGATCAGTGTGCATCGGAGCATCGGGGTTCGTGGTGTGTCATCACGGTCAGTTTTTTTCAGCGTGTTGGACTGGCTTTTTCATGGTTGTTGCTGGTCGCTCCTGGTTCATCACGCAAAAACATGGGTTAAGGGTTGGTGTCCTGGTGAAGAGAGCCTGGCCTCCCACAGATGAACATGACTGTTGTGAAAATTGCTCGCGAGCGATGTTCAATGCAGGATGTAACCCGCTTAACAATCGTAGATACATACATTCATACATGTATGGATATAGTGCTTGGCTCAAAACTTCGAGATTCACAGCTGTCAATTATATGTTTAAGTAGGATGGGTCTGGGAGGTTGCATCCACTGCGCATTCGTGATCAGTTTTTTTCTTCGAGGGCTCTCTCCACTACCCCTACTGACACATTCCGAAATCTCTCGGCTCCCTCCCGAATCCAGACACCATTTACCGTCCTTGGCCAATGTGACCGATGCGCATATGCGAGCTCGCGTGGTTGGAATAGCTGAGACGGACGGCGACTGGGGCCCGAATCCAGTGTCGACAGGTGAAGGGTGTATATGAGCGATTGCACCGAGCACCGAGGAAGTTGAACACGACAGTCGGGAAAGTGCGGTAATTAATTAATTAAGTTACAAAATTTTAATTAGATTTATTTATATTACAATAAAGTGAATATTGATGGAGACGGGCGAGGTAGACAACGAAGAGTATCGCCCATGAACTACTGCCGAACCTAACGAAGCAGTGCGCAGATATGCGGAGTGCACGTTGACCCGCGAAAGAGTGGAAAAGTAGACAAGATAGTTTGGATAACGAAAGCGAACACGCAAGATAGTGTGGATCGGCAGACACGTCGAGAACGGCTAAAGGGGAACAGAAGCTCATCGGGGCGCATGCGATCAACCACGGTTGACGAAGAACACGACGAAAGTAGCGTCGCAAAGACTCAGAAACGCCTTAGAACGTCAGCGCAAATGCGCCGAGAAGGATGAGGAAGAGGTAAACTCGCCAGTTCAGCTCAGCCAGATTATCCGAAACACGACACTGCGGCACAAAGCTCAAAGTATGAAGAAACATCCTGGAAGTTAATACGACAAGTGCATTGAGGTGTGACTGAGCGCTCATTGTCGCTAAGGATGTCCCTCGAGAGACAGGCTGCACAGTCGGCTCGACGTAAATTCCAAACCGGGAGTTTGGAGACTGTTTTGGGCGCGGAAATGGAATTCAACGTGTCAATTATGATGATGGGAGATAATAATAAATCGGTGACCCGACGAGCGGCGCACGTTGTGATTAGAAACAAGGCGACCGCCCGATCGAACGAGGTGGAACGGAATTTCGGTTCACTCCAGGTCGAAGCGACACCTGTGAATCCTGTGTCAGCTGTCTAACTTGTATAGCCGAAGGTTCGGCAGAAACCTTGTTTACAATTGCCAGGTGTTTGATTGTCCCCAACTCCAACCACTTCCATGCCAACGACACTTTCATAACGTGTTATGTCCAGTCAAACTAGCTGAGTTTTTGTCGTGCACTGTCTGCACCAGTCTCCCTGCTGGTCGTCAATAGGGTTCGCTGCAGTTGTGGCCTCAGACTACCCCGAAAAATTAACTGACGGCTTGAAATTGGTACCATGGACTGCGCATACATGTTGGGCCTCTGACTCATCCGTACTGAATAGATACGTTAAAGAGTTTGAAGGGTTAACCCGTTAGGGTATACGTATAGGTCAGGGTTTGACATTCGAATTACTTCAAGTTTGCTTGCCAAAGTCGAGCCTGTCAAACAAGTGATTGTATGCATGCGTCATGGAAACATATCGTTGCGTCGATGTGGTGACGCGAGGGCAGGAGCCAGAAAAGGTGACTGGATGTGCATCGCGAGGTGGTGACGGCGACAGTGAGCAAGAGCGGGACGCTGGGGTGAGAGGGCACGCGTCGCGAACGAGATGGCGATGGTGAGCGAGCCTGCTGGCTGTGCATGCGTGTGTGCGACGTGCACCTGGGTCCAGGATGAGAGCGAGGATAGACAAGAATGCGCATGCACCGGTGTCGCGAGAAGGTGTGCTGGTATGTGGGTGCGTAGTACATAGCACAAGTAGTACTAAAGGCACAGGTGGACGCCGAAATTTCCACGAGGGCGTACAGTGATCTTGTAAAGCAACGTAATAACTCGAGGAGTCACACCGAATCACTGACAAGTGCGAACGTGAAGCGAATCGAAGTTTTCGGAGATCGACGAGTTGGACCATCCTGTCAGTCACACTGCGTTCAACAAGGATCGCATTGTGGTCGCTCCTCCCTTTAGTGTCGTTCGTGCCAACCGCAGCGTTCACCAGCGCGTTCACAGCAGCCCCACTCGTGCATCTCGGTTACGCAGAATACCAAGGGCACTTTGATGACACGAACATCACTCGTTTCTTGGGTAATCGTTATGCTGCTGCTCCTCTTGGTGAGTATGGCTCATACTCTCTTCATCGGTTGCATTGATTCATGAGGCCTCCTGCCCAGGGCGACTGAGGTTTCAAGCGCCTCGGCCCCCAGTTCGCGGGTATGGCATACAACCCGCGACGTAAAACCCGGTGGCGTGCTACCAGGGTCCGTCTGCGTACCACGCGATGCCAGGTGCCATTTCAGAGGATTGTTTGTTCCTCAAGTGAGTCGGATAGTCTAAGACGGGAGCAGAGCAGGTAAAATGTATTTCTTTAACAGTGTCTTCATACCGGGAACAATGTCCGCGAGCCCAGCCACCACAGGCGGGCTTCCTGTGTTAGTATGGATCCACGGCGGAGCGTAGGTGTCCAATTAAAGCCCGCACGCATTCCTGATCTTGGACCGTAGCTACCACGGTGGATACGCGGCTCAGTACAACGGCGCCGGTTTCGTTGCTGATTCCCTGAATGGCATGCTCGTCGTGGTCATTCAATACCGTCTGTGTGCCTTTGGTATGTCTTCCGCTTGGAGGTTGACCCGTTTTCCGTCGGGCTGAAAGCTGCATTGAGGGACTGTAAGCGAAGCGGCTCGCGTTCAGGGGAATGCTCATTCGGCTGCTCGTTCTGATTCCCTCGTTAGCCGTCCTCACTTGTCCGACTTACTACCTGCTCCAAGCATTCGCCGATCGTTCGTGGGGGGTCGGTTTTGCGCAATGCGTGCGTTGATTGCCACGCTCATCCCACCGCACGCCGTCAGGGTCTCTTCGCCGTCGCTCCGGCGCGCCACGCCGACGATGTCGCTTACTACTTCTGCGTGTACGTCCCATCCTCTCTACTCTTTTTCGTGTGATCGTGTTCTCAAGCCCCGCGCGTTCTTGTAGCCCGGGTGTCCCTCGTTCCTACAACGACCCCAGATTCGTGGCCGCGTTCGCCGGTTCGTTTGCGTCGCTCGCCAAGAACTACGACGTCAACATCAAGATCAATCCCGAGAGCGTCACTCCGTACTGGGACATGTACGACGTTGGAGATACGGAGATGCTGTTCAATCGGACAGAGGCGGGCGCGCCGGTGATCACACCCATCGAGACAGATCCGGGGGTGCGCGAGCGATGCGCGTACGTCCCCCCTTTCCCTGTGTCGTTCTGTCTGTGGGCGGTGACGCGTATTCATCCACTAGGTTTTGGTTGTCGCTGGCATCCATCAACGCACAGCGATCGGTAAGTGGCCAAAGCAGCAGAACTGGCATTCTGGCCACCTCTACGATTCGAGATTGTTGCGCGCTCTTCAATTTATCTTACACACGAGGTCCAGAGTTGGTGCTCTGGGGGTCTGGGGCGATCCAGACTGTGAAGGCATGTAAAAGGTTGTCCTCCCAGAAGAGGGAGTTAATTGCCACAGTAGACATGGGGTGTTGCCAAGGTTGACGTAGCAAATCGCGGCGCTACTACTACTATTATCGCGCGGCGTCGGATGGCAGCCCTCAAGATTCTCGTCGTGGAAAGCGGCCAGCACTCTCGAGACGTCCCACACCATGCCCTGGTGGTTGATCCTGGCTACTGTTCCAAGCAGGTCTTTTAGTTTCCTGATACCAGTCGTTGTATTCCTAACGTTGACCTCAGACCAGGTGATATGGCACAGCTCACTTTATTGTACAAAATGATGCGCGAACTCGCCAGGCGTATGCCCGCATATCGGGGTGAAGTCGCCATTAGTCATCCGAAGTTAGCAGCCCCGCTGTTTGTAAAGAGCTGGATGACCCCGTGCCAATGGACGCACCCGACACTGTCTACTCAAAAGAGGACGACGAAGCCATCGAAACGTTCACTCGGGACACCGGTGGGTTGTCCCTGCTCGACTGTCTCATCCTTTTATCGCTAAGACCATTTTCCGACTAATTACAGTACAAACGACTTGGCACTCAGTTAGCTTCCCGACGTCTCCTCCCGTTGAATGCCGTTTATGAATATGTTGGCGCAGCTTGGGACGTGCGCTGTGAAACCGCGGAACGAAGGTGGGGTGGTCGACGCGCGTCTGAACGTATACGGAGTGGAAGGACTCAAGGTCGCCGGTATGTGACGTGTATACTAACGTGACACTTGGAATTCATTGACCGTCGTTTTTTTCTGGCTAGAACACGTACTCCACTGCGTTGTTGGTCGGAGAGAAGGCTGCGACCATCATCGCAGAGGATCCGAGAAGTGATGGGATTGTGACGGTGCGGTGCGACTCGGAATGGTGCGCCTTGTCTGGCACCGCATTCTCTATGCTACTTCTAATCGTGCAGATTGTTATCAGCCCATAGTATACATCGCACGCGCGCCGCCGTTTGCGAGTCGACGCGACGTGTCGAGGACCTCTTCCATGACACCCTGGGCCCGAGGCGTTCCCTGCGAGGTTGGTTTTGTTCTGTTCCTTGTTTCGTCGCTTCGTAGAATGACTGGTGTGCACGCGCTACTTCAAGTTCAGTCGGGGGGTGCGTAATCTGGCACCCGTTGGGATCTCCCCGACACTTGAATGAGGAGGAAAACGACCATGCTCATGCTTATCCGTAGCATTACCGGTAGCGTCGAGCCTACGAACGACGGAGTCTGAGCTAGCTCGCCTCGCACACAGAGCGTTACTAAAATCGAACTCGAGCTCCGAGGGCGTAATTATTGATCGACCTCGCTAGAGTTTAGTATGAGAAGGCAGTGAGAACCAAGCTTGCCTCTCTCGAATTCCAGCAGGAGACCCAGGCCAACACTTGACTGTTCTCTCTGGGCGTAGCGAGTGGAGAGGCAGATGGCCTCCTGTCTCTCCATTCACTACGATCAACTCATATCTCAAGGTGGCGGCCATCAGCCTCGGTCAAGGACCATTTCACCCGTCCAAAGCACATCCGGATCGTTGAAAAAAACGCATCGCCTCTGATACTCGCCCGTTCCCGTTCAACACACACTTGGAGGCGACGCTGTTTCTTCACGATTGCAGCAGCTCGCTATGTACTGGATTTTCATGCCGATGGGGTCGTTACAGTACGTGTCTCTACCCGTCTGTCGACTCTCCGCGTGCAACTCCTGAAGAACCCACTCAGGGGGCTCCCAATTGTCATAGAGCGGTGAACGGATTGCGGGTAGTCTATTCGCATCACTAGACATCATGTCGTGCTGAACACCCTAAGGTATATCGACTTCATCGACTAACACCGTCTGTATCGCATCGTTTTTGTCCCCGAGGTTAGCGAAGCTCTGTTCGATGGCATTGATATAGGCATTCATCTTCCACATATCGCCGATCTTGATATCGGCATGATCGAGCGCCAGAGCCAAGGTCGGGTCTCCGGGATTATGCTTCATCGTCACGGAAGGCGGAATGTTCGGATACCGCGCTGAAAAATGGATGAGAAGAATATTGCGAGCCTCCATCCTATGAACCGATGTAAGCGAGGCTAGCTTGTGCGACGAAACACGCATACCTTCTCCAGATCTCGATCGCCTGCCCGACAGTACTGTGCATCTTGTTGGCAGCCAGCTCTGCCTGATCATCGGCCATCGTAGATTCGTGAATCAGGGGGGTCGCGTTTTCTCCTGCTTGCACCAAATTCTGGGTAGGAATGGTGTCTCCAGAATGTCTGGTGGGACAGTGAATATCGCACGTGGCACGGCAGTCATTCGTCCACGTCCACGATGCTCCAACCGTCTTTATGCTTCATAATCGCTCCATGACAACTCGTTCGGTGTACGTCATCTACGCTTCGGAAGCTTTCGAGACCAAGCGCAGTACACATCGCATCATGAGCTAAGATGGAGCTGAGGGCCTGATTCAGAACGATATAGATGTTACAAGTGGGGGCCTACCTGCGAACGGTCTTCCCCAGTTGAGTGGAAGAGAAATTGTTCTTCTAATGAATAGCGTCTACAGAGATGGAGACGACGCGGCTTTTGGAACGAGAAGAAAGCCCGAGTTCCTCGAGGGCGGCATACTCGTGCAGGCTGTGAATACGTTGTCGTGACCCACAACATACAGCGGCGCATCGCGCGGGGGGTCCAGCTGCAAGACTTCAATTCATGCTATTTCATCTCGTTCCGGGAACTTACTCGTTGCCGCATTGCTAAAAGCTTCGCCAGTCCAATGTGATGGTCGGCGTGCATGTGACTGATAAAGATGCATTTCAGGTCGCGAAGGACCTGCCATACGCTGGAGGCCGACCTGGGGTCATCTCCGAACTTCCGAGCCAATTAACCCCAAGTACCTTCTCCGGCATCAAATAGAACATATCCATGGTGAGGGACGTGGATGAGTGTCGCGGAAACTAAAGGTAATAGCGCGCATGAGCGAAACAAATGCTTCCGACTTTACCATTTCTGTATTTACTGGGCATCGCACTATTTGTCCACAAGGGACATACTGTCACGTCTTCGCCTTGAATTCCGGGAGGTTCAGTGCGAGCGACATATGATTGAGCCTCGACAAAGCTATGACGAGTTGATTCTGGGAACAGAGGAGAGCCAGAAGACAGTGGGACGGAAGAGATCGTCCTTCCCAGCGTTCGGGTCCAAGAGTGGCGGGCGAGGAGGATGCAAGTTAATTAGTAGGTCTTTGTGCATAGCCGTAACGTTGACAGGGAGTCCAGCGACGTCTCGCAACACGTCGATCCTCAATCACACACGAGCGTATGATGTTCATGTACATACCAGTCATCGCCTGATCAGCGGTGCACGAATACTTTTGTATCGGGAATATGTTAGGGTCGAGTGGGTTGAGTCGAAGCTGGCTGTATGCAGCGCTCGTGAATGTCATCGGATTCGGAAGATATGCGTGAGGCGACTACGTGCTTGAGTGCGATCGGCCATACGACTTCCGGGGTCAATTAAGCAGCGTACCTGTACTTCAGGCCAAAAATCGACCATAAACTTCTTGTAGCATTCGTCTTCAAGAACTCCGTCCCCGCACAAATGGAATATCGCTCCGACCTTGTGTTGTTTAGAGTCCTTTACTTCCTTCCACAGATATTTCTGAAAAACATTTGGAGTTAGCAAAGCTCGAAAGTAAAGCGGGGATGCACGTCAACGTTGGCGTATCGAGGAACGACACTACTTGCATAAGGTGACTTCACGTCCAAGGAAGTACATGGATGGACTCACCGCTGGTGCTATGCTGTCACCGATGCAGTCTTCCGGGTTTATTTCACGGTGAACGACGTTACCGTCGCCGTCTCTGATCTGTACAGTCACACACTCTCCCTTGACTAGTCTTCCGCGCAGTGGACCAGGAGGCAGACCCAGCTCGACAGCCTTCCTCTCGTCGAATTTCCCGCGTATTCGGGGCACTACGATGGCATATGCGACCGTCGGTCTGAGACCCGGATCAGAAGAACCGACGAGGGTCCGCTCAGGAGCGGGAAATGGCTTGCTGAACTTGACCTTTACGTCGACGACTCGGCCCTTGCCTTTCCGCGTC
This sequence comes from Strobilomyces dryophilus, assembly GCA_038089955.1. Classification (NCBI taxonomy): domain Eukaryota; kingdom Fungi; phylum Basidiomycota; class Agaricomycetes; order Boletales; family Boletaceae; genus Strobilomyces; species Strobilomyces dryophilus. The sequence goes on along the minus strand of JBBPLT010000030.1, from coordinate 78,665 downwards.
TTCTGCCGATTTTCCGGGCCGTTCAGGTCCGGAGTCGGCGACGATTGAATCATGAGCCGCCTCCACGCTTGAGCTGCGTCTCCGCTCAAAGAAGCGGGATTGAAATTGAACGCAGATGCAGCCTCTTGCAAGAGTTCCGTCGTGACCGGTGCGTTGCGCCTTTGTGTTGAAAGAACCATTCGGTCGGCCGTTCCGGCGACTCTTCGCGTTTGCGCTTCGACGACCCCACCGCTTCATCGGAGTCCGTGACTCGGGACGACGTTTCTGAAGGAACGACTGGAAGCGCGAAGACGGATATATTTTCGTCCTTGTACACAGGCTGATCCTCGGTTTCAGCGCATGGTGAGACCAGGGGGACCTCGACAGGATCGACGACGAGACCAACACTTGAAAATGCTCGTCACGGGTTGGCATGAAAACGCTCGACACGGCGCACCGGTGAATGTACTTGCGCATGGAAGCAATGAAATGCAAGAGCCGGGACGGGCCGGTGACCTGCATCTGAGATTGATCAGCATCGACCAAAGTCATGAGTAAGCCTAAAAATGATTCGGGTGAACCGTTAGCGACGAAAAGGGACGGGAAAACGAGGGCTTCACTGGGGAGACCGCTGGCACGCTGAGTGCCGACAGAAGTGAGGAACAGTCCGCAGTCTTCTTCCAGTTCTGTCGGTTCTGCAAAAGGTTCTTGTAGTGTTCTCGCCGACATTGAATATATACTTCGCAGAGTCGAACGTGATTACAACGGTTGGTTCAGTATCGGAGGACACTGCTTAGGACGGATGCACTCCAGGGCATTGAAAGGACGGTTGACGAGTGATGAAAGGGACGAAGACGAGGGATAAATAGGCGGGGTAGTATGTTACAGAGATCACGACGATATAGCAGGCTAGCCAGCCTTCCACTGGACGCGGGTTTGCGAAGGATGACTCAACTAGCAATGACTCTCCGGGAGGTAAGCCGAGAAGCCTGGGAAACTGACACTCGACGGCCGGACTCGGAAGGTCAATTATCTACCGAACACTGGCCAACAGTTCTCTACATCCTCTTCAAGGGTCGTATGCTCAGCAGTCGCATTGCAGCCCATAACACGTCCTGCGCGCACACGTACAACCGCAGTCTCGCCCTCGCTTTCTCTAAATCTTGCTCACCCTTCACCACGAGGGTCTCCCAGGCGCTCGATATCGCGTGTGCGAGACGAAACGCGAACGTGACGACACCGCTAGTTTCATGTGTCTCGAGCGCGGTCTTGACGACATCTGGATACGATCCGAGCAACATCGCGATGTCTCGAGCGTGTCCAGACTCGGAGAGCGACGAGGTATCTGTTTGGGAAGCGGGGGAAGGGGAAGGAGTGCGTTCCGTGGGCGTCAGTCGGACGTGCGCGTATTGTAGATACGGACCGGTATCGCCCTCGAAGGACAACATGCGATCCAAATTGAACGTATAGTTGTTGATTCTGAGCAAGGTCAGTCGGTTTGCAACTCACGTGTTGTCCGAAGACGTACCTTTTGGCAGCCGTATCTTGAATCTTGATGCCGGTAATTCCCACTTCTTGACTAACGTGCTCCGGATCCTCGATGGAGTTGTACTTTTCTTGATTCCGCCTCATCTGTTCATGCATCACGGACGCCACCTCCTTGGTGATCTCGTCCAAGAACACCGCAGTGCCTTTGCGGGTGCTCATACCAAGGACCATACCGTAGTTGACGTGCTCGAGACGACCAGCCCACGGGAACTCTATTTGGAAAAACTGAGCCAGATGCAGGTCTTGCTGAGACGAGACGACGTAGATCATCTTGTTGAATTGGTATTTTTCTATCGTTCGATCGCGCCGGCAATGTCTCGAGTGAGATAGATCGAGGTTCCGTCTACGCATCGGCGTCAGACAGTCACGGCCAACGTCCGAGTTAAGCACGTACCAGCTTTTCGGAGGACTGCCTTGCCGAGCTTCCACTTTTCGAGATCGACGAGCTTGGTACCGTTCGCGTCGCTTATCAGCCCCAGTTGATCGAGACGCTCGATTGCTCTGTCCATCCATTCATTTCCGACTTCGCTCTCCCTAGTGTATCGATCGAATAGGACGTTCAAGCGGTCGTACTCCTCGATGTATTTGGAGATGCTTAGCTCGCGCCATTCTCGCCAGCGTGCAAGAATGCCTTCGTCGCTGTCTCCCATCCGTTTGAACATCCGCGCTGCCTCGACTTTGACCGAGGGATCGATCTCGGCGTCTTTGCTGACTTTGACATAGACGTCGTACAGATGCTTGATCGCATCTTTGGATAGTTCCTCGTTCGAGCCACATTTCTCGAAACCAGAGGCGATCATCCCGAACTAACCAATGCTCTTCGTGAACATCAACGTCGACGACGACAAGGACGAAAGACGTTATCTGCGTGCCCCAGTCGCCGAGATAGTTGAGCGACACGACTTCCCTGTTAAAAGGCTATGACGGACGCTCAGTCGTATGCGGGGCAAACGGACTAATAATATTCACCTATGACGGACGCTAAGTACGGGTAAGCATATCGTTCGGTACGATCTAAGTAAGAGCGCTCACCTCAGTCGTATGCGGGGCAAACGGACTGAGGTGACGACTACGAAAACGGTGCGTTTAAGTATGCGCGAATACAAACTAACTATAAGAAGAAACTAGAAAGAAGGATAGGGACGGTAGAATGTATCGTATCCGAAAGAGCGCGTATCAAGGAAAATTTATCGGCTGAATGTGCGTCGTATGGGATGGCGTCCGGTACCGCATGGTACGGTCGGGTAGCGCGTTAGTACGTGATCGGCGCCGCACACGCTTGCGCATTCCAACATTCCCATCCGCAGGTCTTGTACAAGTTTGCTAGGAAGGCGCCGATGATGGTGCTCCGGAGGTGGCCGACATGGAACGATTTTGCGATGTTCGGAGACGAGTACTCGATGGCGAGCTTCTTTCCGACACAGATGGCGTTCGTCCCGTACGAGGGATCGCCCGAGGGGCTCTGATGTGTGAGCGCATGGATTTGATCGAGAACCTTGCGAATCAGAGTCGTGTTGTTCAGTTGGAAGTGAAGGGAACTGCTTGTCGTGCGTTATCGACGCTCGTCGGGTTGGAACTACGAAAAAGTCAGCGCGGCTCGCAGGGACGCACGTCTTCCAACACTGTTTTTGCGAGTTCGTCGGGCTCTCCGGGCAGCCGGGATCGGGGAAGGGCTCCATAGTCGACGCCCGAGTACACTTGCTCGATCGAGAGTTAGGGCAGCCGGTCGGACACGCGTTTGGCGACGGCGGTCCGGAAAGCGTCCAGGACGCACGAGGAGGGACGTATTGTTTGTTGGCAAAGTTGTGTATGCGGTCCTTGCGGTACGTCCGCCGTCTAGCGGACCCGAGATCTGCCGAAGCCACCGGCGTTAGTCTCCTCTCCACCCGCCGGCCGTCCTGGGCCCCGGCGCCGCTGCCGTTCGATCTGCCCCGGACGCCCTCGCCTTCGGCGCTTACCGCGACGTCCCCGCCCTCCATTTCACCGCCTCGGCCAACACCCGCCCCGAGCCCTCGACGTCCCCGGACGATGGAGGCAACTTCGGAAGGAGCCTGCAGATCGACGTGAAAGACCTTGTCGAACGGACGTCAACTGGCACACGTCTGAGCCACAAACCGTGTCCAGCGTCGGAATCGACTCCTGGTTGTGGTCCTGGGGCCTCCGAGAACTGCGCAAGCCTGTCATGGGTACATGTGCCGCTCTTTCCAACTGCCGATCGTTCGCTGACGTCGTCTAGGTCTTTGCGCATTCAATTGTAAGCGTTGCAACGTCTACTGTCTCTTTTTCATACCTTCGGTTCAGCAGGAGGCACTCAAGTCAAATGGATTCGCCAGGACTCCAACATACTGGCCTCTTCTCACATGGACGAGGTCTTCATCTGGGACCGTCGAGTCTGTCTACCGTTCATGTCTCCCTGCCGTCACTCACTTTAGACCCATAGAAAGGATCTCTACCTACTGCTCGCATCCGTGCTCACAACGCCAAAATTTACGGTATAGACTGGGCCCACACTTGAGTGCACGATATCATCACCTGTTCCTTGGATAAGACTAAGGTTTGAAACGTGCACGAAGCATCCGCCCCCGACTTTCCCCAGGCGGGATCGTTTTTTTCACAAGGCTCAAGGCAGCCATCCAGGCCTTTGACGACGATTATGACCCGCTATCCGGTCTGGAGAGCACGGGATTTACCATTCGGAAGAGGTATTCTGAGTTTACCCCAGAGGGCGAGACGGCTCTCGAAATGTGGGCGACTGGCAACGACATGGTGCCGGTAGAAGTATTCGAAGGCCATACAGATGTCGTCAAAGAATTCGTGTGGAGACAGGGAGGCTCGAGTACGTCGCTTCCGCATCAGGTAGTATGTCGGTGTTGACGACGACGACCGCTCAGAAGGGGCAGAGTACTGGCTGATAACGTGGTCGAAAGATCGAACTTTGAGATTTTGGCCCTTGGATTCGGAAACTATGGATGCAAGCATGTCTGGAGCACATTGTCGATGACCGCACTTAACGCTTCGATTCAGAAAACTGGATACATCATCGGATCTTCCAAAACTCCTGCTCAGTCGCACTTTCTCTCCGATTTCGCAAGGTCACACCAGTCTTTCCGACATGCACCCGAGGTATTAGACTCGGTCCCGTCTCTGTCTGCTCTGATCGGTCCACGGAGTATACTAGCGGAGGTACGCACAGGCCCGCCTCGCTCCCCAGGCGTAAAGAACTGGCGAACTCTGTGCTACAACCCCATCATGGAAGCGCTGCCAGAGGCAAGGGAATATTGTTGTTCGAGCCAAGCCCGTTCACGCCCCAACACCAACCGCATCCACGTTATTCCCAGGTGATCGACGAGAATTTTCCAACTCGCATGCGAGACGATCACGGCGAGAATCGAAACAGTGCCCTCCAGCGAGACAAGCGCCCATACCGAGCTCGAGTACGACGATGACCATGTCGCGCGGTGGGGAGGGGGGAGGGGCCCTCGTGTGGGTATGGATGCGTTCACCTGGTTAGCGAGGGTGCGGGTCGGTGATCCGAGGGAAGAGAATTCTGGAAGAGACAGCGGAGCGAGCAGTGGGTCGAGGTCGAGATCGCCTCCAAGGAGAGGTGGCGAGACCGCGACGAGTCATTGGCCCAAGAGGAAGAGAAGTGAGAGCCGGCTCGGGGACGGGAAAGAGATCGAGAATGTGCAGAGTCTGCCCGACGAGTGGGTGTCGTTTCATGGTCACCCCCGCATGAACGAGCATTGACAGCAAGCGCTAGAATCACGTCGGTGCTCACGAAGCTGTCTACGTCCAAGATCCGACTGGAAAAAGTGAGTCGTTGTTCTCGTTTCTGCTACCACTATACTCATTCCTGTCAGCATGATCTCACCAAAAAACGCCCTTGCACGTTGGGTCTCGATGGTCCCTGGGGAGTGTCTTCGTCCGTCTTCATTCGTATTTCCTTCCGATTCCCCAAAACCTATCCCCATGCCGTCCATCCCGAAGGTACACCTGAAATCGATCTCGAGCGAACTCCGTTGATATCGATGCAAAACCGAGCATTCATACTTTGGCGTCTTAAAACCACCAGAGAGCGTCGCCGGCCATGTCTTGAGGCGTGCCTCAGATTTTGTTATTTGGGGATGAGAACGAGCAAGTCGGGTATTCCAGTGGACATGAGATCGGAGTCGTCCTCGGAAGAAGACGAAGGACCCACCACCAGGAAGTCGAGGGATTTCACGGTGTCGCTGTTGAGAAACAACAAAATTTTGGCAGAGCCAAGGACGTCGCAGGGCGTTTTCGGTCCTCATGGTAAGATCTCTTCGTGGCTCGCGTATCATCCCTTTGACGGAGTTCCCCTTGACCAGGGGAATTGATTTGCTTTTTCAGAGCGCCACCTCGTATCGTTCGTCCCCATCAAATCCGTGGGAGAAGCGAACTGTCGAGCGCCCCAGCGAACTCGCTATACTCTTCGCGGTTATTCCAATCACCTGCTTTACTATCTGATGCCGTCCGTCGTCTTGGACTCGCGGCCACGAACTAGCGCCCAGAAGTGGATCGACGACCGGGAGACGGCGAGCACACGCTGCGCATCATGACCAACCTTCTCGCCTTTTCTCAGCTCAAATTGCGGCGCGACTATGCTTTGGAGACGATGGACAGTACCGTCAACGACCAGGGTAGCAACGTTTCCATGATTCCTATATGACGAAGCACCGTGTTCATCAAATATCGTCCGACGTTGCGCTGGCGTGGCGGAAGGTTGCTGCAGCGTATATCTTCCAGGCAGCTACCCTCGAAGACCTTTATCGGTTCAATGCGAACGTCGCCCGGGAACATGGACAATTTGGGCACGAGAGGGTCTTCAAAACATTCCAGAGCCTATTCCTTGCGCACACGACAACGCAGAACATTTTTGGAGTGGTCGCTCGTCGAATCGTCCATCAACTGTTGGTGCGTTTCCGTCTCTCAGAGGGCATGGTTCATTAGGTTGAATAGGTACGACGAGTTTTGCGCGACTCAAGACGTGCAGATGCTTGCCATGATTGCCGTCGTTCTTCTGAAAGCCTACACGACGGTAGGACATAGCGAGTACGTGCCTGCAATCACGATCCGGCGTTCAAACTTGGAATTACAGCCTCTACATGCTCGCCATCCACGAAAGAACTGTCTCCCATCAAGAACGAAGGCGACTATTTTAGTCTAGCGAAATCCAAGGATCCCCGAGGGGCAGTAATGTCGCCTGCGTGGCCCCGGCTCTCCTCGACGTCCCCAACCACTGCCAGCTATGTCGTCGCTTCCTCTCTCCGCATCCAATTCCTCCCGAGGATCGTGGTCGAGTTTGTTCAACACAGGAAGTTCATGTCAGGCGTGCACGAATCTATCTCGACGCCGCTGGAACTGCCTGGAAGAATCGCTGTTGCCATTCCTCAGCCCGAGACCGTACTGCGTCTTCCCAGTATCGATTCGTCGCGATACGCGCGAGGGAGAGAACAGACGTCGACCGTATCCCCCGTGTCCAAGTCCTGGTCTGAATCCCAGTCGGTGTCACCATTGCATCGACATGCTCCGTTTCCGCCGCCGGCGAACCTTGCGAGACGCCCCGAACGTCCACAGGTCGCGAGCGCCAAGCAAGCCATACCCGAAAAGAAGCTGACTGTGGTCGCCGAGGAACCCCAGAACGCAGCCCAGAGGTACGGCTTTCCCCTCGTTCAGACGTCTCGCGCTTCGCTGACTCTTGCATACCGCCAGGGCGAAGCTGGACCCAGAGCTGCTCTCGCAGCTGGCGTGTCACGTCCTGGCATACGCAGACACGCTGTACGGCTGGGGATTACTCAACAAACGGCTGAAGCTCTTGGGCGCCGTCAAGACGTCGTCCTTTGTGAGGACGCCGCCCGCGAACTCTTCCGCCACCGGTAGACTTGGATCAAATACTGGCCACTGTTAGATGGGCTCGAATAACATATATTTCGGCGTGTGCTCTGGTCTCGTCGAGCGACCATCTAGCATCAGAAACAGTGCCTGGCGCCTTGATCGGATTTCATACTCAACGTTGAATCATTTCATCAGAGGGTGGTCGAGACGAATGAAAAACGAGCACTGGTACTTGAACTAATGTGGTGGTAAGAAATCAGTCGTCACACCAGAGCAGAAACAGTAAAAACCAGGAACATCAAATGGGCACAGCACTCAAGTACATACTTACAGAGGCTCTCGGGGTCGACGATGCTTGGTACTCGTGTGAACTGGACACGAGTACCATAATACCCATGGCATCCCTTCAGGAATGGCGCGACGGCTGGCACATGGAGGAGAGCTGCTGGCAAGGGCTATCAATAGGAGGAGGGAGAAGTGTTGAACGACAATGTACGGTGCATTGATATTTAAGCATCAGTGGCTTGCACAGTGTGAAGATCCAGAACAAAGATTTAAGTTATGGTGTGCCACCTGAGGGAGCACATCATAGCGCATAGTAACGCAGGACCTTGGATAGCAGGCCATACGTGTAAATTTTAAAGCCACGAAGAGAGAACGCGGAGGTACGGATCGTGTTGAATATGATGATGCTGAATGAGAGCAAATTAGAACATGCAAGACATGCTGCGTGACTTGGGGATCCACTGAACTTGAAGGAAACCAGGCACTGCTCGGCGACCGGCATAAACAAACGCTCACGCGCCGAGTGCCAGTGTAGAGCTGAATAAGGACAACTGCTCAGGCCTTTTCGAGACTGAATTTACGGATCGCGGCGGCGACATGTGGCGAGGGCCCGACTCGGAGGAGTGGGTGATGTACACACAAGTGCATACACTGGTCCGGACCGGTATCCAGGCCACTGAGCAAGCCTGATGAGCGAATTAAAACACAAGCGTAGGTCGAACATCAGCCTGAGCAAGTGAGAATGATAGATATGTGTGAGAAATGAAGAGGGAGCCAACTTGGTGAAAAGGACGAGATCACAACTTTAGGCTAAGCAGCGACAGGCACTGATACGTGCGCTCGGATGATCAGCCGTTACTAGTAGACTGTAGTCACAGAACTGAGAACAGCTACCCCATACCAAACGTGCATCAGGGCACGGGGGGACGCCTACCGATGTAACCACCAGAATGGAGCAGGCGGTGGCTCGAGACTTCGCCAGTCTGAGCAATACCGAGGTGGCGATGCTACCTCGACGCGGCTCCACTGGGGCATCAGGCGCTCAGGGCCAGCACCCTAGCGCTATAATGTTCGTGCTAGGTCACTGGTCCTGATGGCCCACTGGGAACTCCGCCGTAAGTTTTTGCACTTGCAAGTCACTCGAGGCCCGCTCATCGGGAGCCGTGCTCCCTGTTGATTTCACCCAGTTATCACTCCTGGCGTCTGCGGACGCCACATCCGCCTCCTCCCACCCTCGCGCTGATCCGCACCACAAGTCCTAGCGGTACGCGCTGCCACCGCACTTTTTCCACCATCTGCGAGTCAGGTCTTATCGCGTCCTAGCATTTCGTTGCCATGGCAGTATACTGCATATCCACCAATGCAACCTCGACCCCTCCGCCGAGAGCGACGCGCCAAAGATAGCCTGTCTTTCAGGGAGTGAGAAGGGACAGACAGGTTTCACTCTATACTATATGGAGCACACACCCGGTAATTACGCTCAGCGCCTCGCCAGCCAATCAAGGTTCATGAATCGTTGTCCTAAACATCGCATTGTGAGACTGTTTCGACGACAGATGCTAGAAGCCTGCTTTCCTTGGACCTTGGACCACTTATCCGCGCACTCGTCGGCAAAGAATAGCCGGCTGTTCTATAAAAATGTAAAACTTGGGATCCATTCTCAAACCTCGTCAGAATGGTTCGAGGCTTTGCCAGGATCACATTGTGGCTACTCCTCTCTTCAGTCTCGTTGGTGTCCACGGCAAGCGCGAACGTGGTAGCCCCAATCGTGGATCTTGGTTATTCAAAGTACGAAGGATACTTCGATACACAGACGAACATCACTCGTTTTTTGGGTATTCGCTATGCTACCCCTCCTCTTGGTAAGTACTACCGTTTACCGTGTACTGTTCTGATTCACTGGACTCTTCGTCCAGGGAAACTGAGGTTCCAGGCCCCTCAACCCCCTGTCCGCGAGTCTGGCGTGCAAAATGCGACGCAGAACCCTGTGGCATGCTATCAGGCTCCAGAGGGCACTGACACGAAGACGCCAGTCTCAGCCCCAGAAAACAATTTCACGACGCCAGCTGCTTCAGAGGATTGCTTGTTCCTCAAGTGAGTCTACCGCGATTGTAGACCAGGGCAGACGGTAATTCTCCACCAGTGTTTTCGTGCCGGGAATGATACCCGCGAACCCAGTCACTGAAGGCAGACTTCCTGTGTTGATATGGATTCACGGTGGGGGGTATGTATCCGATCAATGATCCCGCACGCATTTCTAATTTCTGCATGCAGTTATCAGGCTGGATACGCCGCACCGTTCGATGGCACTGATCTCGTTGAAAATTCCCTCAACAGCATGGTCGTCGTCGTTATTCAATACCGTCTGGGGACCTTCGGTATGTTCTGCTTGGATGCTAGTGCGTGTTCAGTCAGGTTAACAGCTTGTATCAGGTTTCCTCGCTGGAGATGAAATCAAAGCTCACGGGGCTCTGAACGCTGGCCTCTGTGAGGAAAAGAGCGAGTCTTATCCTTCTCACGCTAACATGCCTCTCTAGTGGACCAAACCTTTGCGCTGCAGTGGGTACAAGAACACGTGAGACATGCATACACCCTCGTTGTACTTGTACTCATGAACATGCATTACAAGATTGTATTATTTGGTGGCGACAAAAGCCATGTGACTATATGGGGTGAATCCGCAGGGGGTGGTTCGGTCCTGCAGCATATCGTCGCTAATGGAGGCAATACTGAACCGCCGCTCTTCAACGCTGCGATGGTCAGCTCTCCGTTTCTGCCTTCTCAATATCACTACGATGACTGGCAGCCTCAGGCAAGTACTTCCGTCCTTGTTATTGCCAGAGACTGAGGTATGGGATAGTCGTTGTATAACGAAGTTGTCACTATGGCTGGGTAGGCCGTCATCTCGCTCAACGTGCACGCTGTACTCATCAACGGCGTAACGGCACTTTCCACGCAGATGCGCATCGAGCGCCGACACATTCACATGTCTGCAATTCGTCGATGCAGAAATTCTCCAGGCTGCAAACTATAACCTCAGCGTTTCTGCCTTTTATGGCACATTTATATTTGTTCCTGTGGTCGATGACGTGTTCATCCTCGAGCGTCCGACGGTCACTCTTGCCAAGGGCCAGGTGAATGGAGTACGTGATCCTGCCGCCCGGTATAAAGCTAGCTGAACTCTACAAAAGCAAGTTTTGCTCGCTGTGAACAACCAAAACGAGGGATATTACTTTGTCGCTCCGAACGAGACGCTGGAAATTGCGGATTATGTCTCACAGCTTTTCCCAAACATGACACCTTCTCAAGTCGGACAAGCCGCACATATTTACGACAACTACGGGACGGCAGGCGAGCAAGCCATCGAGGTGATGGGGGATTGTAAGCAAAGCAGCCTCTGTTCAGAGGGAGACGCCCATTCAGTTGCATTGTTCTGATTTCCTCGATAGCCATCTTCGTCTGTCCGACTTACTTTCTGGTCCAGGCATTCGCCGGTCGCTCGTGGAAGGTCTGTCTCTATCCGTGCGCTGATCAGCGTGCCCGTCTGACCACGCGCGTCAGGCTCTCTTCGCGGTCCCCCCCGCGCGCCACGGCGACGACGTCGCTTACTACTTTCCCAGGTACGTCCTCACGCCCCTTTCCTCGACCGCATCCTCGATCCGGTGCGACTCGCGTTAGCACGGGCTCCCCGTCGTTCGACGACCCCCAGTTCGTGACCGCGTTCGCCGGCGCGTTCGCGTCGCTCGCCAAGAACTATGACGTGAACGTCAAGATCGATCCCGAGGACCTTACCCCACACTGGGACGTGTACGACGTCGGGGACACGGAGATGCTGTTCAATCAGAGTGAGGCGGGCGCGCCGGTGATCGCGCCGATCAAGGCTGATCCGGCGTTGCTCGAGCGATGCGCGTACGTTTCTTTTCCCTGTGTTTAAACTGTTGGAATGGGCGGTGACGCGTTCACCGAATACAGATTTTGGTCGTCGGTGACGCCCAACACTGCGCAGTAATCGGTGGGTGTTCGGAGCGGCGAGATTCGTGCTGCGTTGGCGTCCGGTGTACTGGGTCTTCCTGAACGCAAACAAATGAATGCATCGAGGATCTTTGCATAGCTTTCATGATCGTCCCTAATACCGTAGTGGTCGTGTATTTACCGTACGAGTGTATACCTATCCTTTCGGTGCCGTTATTAATCCATCGTCTCTTCGATGGAGATAAGAACGACAAAGCACAACGATCATAGCAGAGAGTGATGCGTAACGTTATGTACATCGTCAGTTCGTAATGCAAAGCTCATAAGTAAGTGAAACGGCAATGGGAGGAAGGGTATCGCAAGCATGATGATAAAGATGCGGAAGGGGGAAAGGGGTTGGGAGGTAACGCTCAAGACAAGAGGCGAACGCTTAGACGTTCGCTCGCGGTGAAGCAAGAAAAAAAGTCCGTCATATCCTCACTTTCTCGAAGTCGAATGTGCCCAACTGGAACATCGACAGCTCGTCCCGCCCGTCCTTGCTCGGTGTCAGCTCCGTGCCAGCCGCCAGAGTCGTCCCCGTGGCGGTAGTTTGCGTCATGACTGTGTCGTCCGAGGTGGTCGTTGCGCCGAGGCTCCGGTTCGAATGTGCAAATGACGGCATGGGACCCAACACAGATACCCGATTCGGCTCTTCAAGTACAGGGGATGGGAGTTCTTCCAAGACCGAGAGTCGACCCGAGTCGGCAGCACCTCCAAAGGCTGACACGGACGGGGAGACAGGACCGTGACGACGACCAAACGAGGAAAGTGAACCTGAGCGTACAGAACCCGAGCTTGCTGTCTGTATGTGAGAATGTGCGGATGGGCGAGAAGAGTTGGAACCAGAAAGAACATGGGAGTGTTGGGAAGATATGGGTGCAGAACCGGAAGAGCGCGGGTACGGGCTGAGGAGCGAATGCATCGAGTGCAGCGAACCCTGATCAGAGAGCATCGGACGAAGCTGGTGGACTATCTGAGGCTGTCGAGCACGCAGCTCAGTAATTAGTCAGATGCCGTACGAGAGAGTAAACTCACTGTACCAAGTGTTGCCCGTTGCTCGCCTGTCCCGGGTCCAGTTTCACCAGCAGTGGTACTACGCGAACCGGTCATCGATCTCCATCTTTCGCCGGCCGTTGGAGGTTCAGCATCGAGCACATCGATCGTGACACTTGGGTCGTTCGAAGATCCGGTGATCATAGAAAGGGAGTCCCGCCACCCTCGCACGTAACCAGCGAGTCCTGGAGGCGTGGTTGCGCGCCTCGTTCCCGCCGAAGTCCCTCCAGACGAGCTAAACGGAGTGGTTGGCTGAGGAACCGGAATATCAAGTACATCCACTCCCTGGGAGAATGGGAAACTTCCTCGGCTCCCCAACGAGTCATACGGATCATGGATAGCATATGCAGGCGGGGCTCCAACCGGGGCGGGAGGAGTGGGCTCGTTTCCGGAGCCTGAACCACGTACGCTTCCGGGTGTTATTGCGGGCGAAGGAACGGAAACAGGTGTGCCAAGACGCGACGTAGCATCGTGGTAAACTGTGTGGCCAGATATGGCACTCTTGGTGCTGACAGAGGACATGGGGCGTTCACCTTCGACATTATGACCTAGACCGACCCGGGATCGAACACGAGGGCCCAAAAGCGATCGGTTGACATCCACATCGTCGGCACGAATACGTCCGTTGGAGGACCTGGAGGTATTGTGGGAGGACGAGCCGCCGAACCAACTCTGCCGCAGCCTCGAGATTGAACTGAGCCCAAGACTATCTCTCCAACTACTTGGCCCAGGAATAGGCCCATCATCTGGAGAGGGTACCTCCTCGATCGGAGAGCGTGGTCCGAGCTCTTTTACTTTGACCCGACGAGCAGTGTACACCTTTGGATCTTCCGTGTCGCTTGCGGGATAGGACAGGCTACGGATAGATTTCTCCTTTTCGTTCAAGGAAGACGGTTTACGAACAGAAATGCGATCGGGGTCAAGGGGCGGCGGAGGAAGAAGGGGCGAGAGCGCTTCAGGAAGCGACGGATCACTCGATCGTTGAACGCCATACATCCGTGGCGGGCTTGAAGGCTCCTCTTCGTCGTCAATCCTCAGGAGTTGGCCAGGGGGCATGATGTATCCAGTCAGCTCACTATCTGGTCGTGCTGGGAAGTGAGGTTCATCGCGATAAGCTTGACCGATGGGTCCACCGCCTGGCAGCAAGACGCCGTAATCTGTAACAGCAGACGAACTCGAATGTCCAGAATCGCCTGAACCGGTACTCCCAACAATCTTTGGGGGCGCAGCGCCAGGAGGAAGAGAAGCGACATGGCTTGAGCCAGCATGACCAGATCCATTTACAGCGCTCCGACTTCGTCGTAGAAATGAGTCAGCTTCTTCACCACTGTCTCGCGGAGAACCAACACCAGCCGGTCTCTCTTCATCAGGTGCAGCGGCCGGGGGATTAAGGACTTCCCAATGCGTCCAGATCGGTGTTTGGTGGGGTGGACCGCTGGCTCTTCGGTAGCGAACAAAACAGATGATAAGGAGGAGCAGGGCGATAAAGCCAGCAATGGCACCGAATATGATACCAACAACCGCGCCTTTCGAAAGAGTTGAAGAGGAGGAGAAAGGGAAAGGTGTCGCGGACGTAGTGGCCGAGGACGTAGTGGATGAAAGAGTAGAGGCGGGAGGGGTTGTCGCGGGAGGGGTTGTCGTGGGAGACGTGGTTATTATGGAAGGTGTTGTTGTAGGTGTCGCTGTGGATGGTGCGGACGTCGTCGATGCAGGAGGAGTCAGACCACCATAGGTCCAGACCCCATTCGTTCCGAGAGGTATCTAGAAACGAATAACATTTGTCAGTCCCTCAGCTCAAGACGATGCTTCCAGTCAATACAATGGTCACTGGGGCTGCGTACGGCAGTGGACAGCTCTAGCTCTGAACATTGCTCAAAGGGCACGCAGGGTACAGAATATCGGGGGAATGAAAAGACCGAGACGGAGCACTTACGCTAGGACCGTAGTAGGTCAGTGGTAGCTCCAACGTCGCCGTACTTGTCGCGATCGGCTGCCCGTTGGAATTCGTGATCACCATTGTTGAAAGCGTCAGCCACGAGGGTAATTGCTGCGTGCCTGCCATCCGAGGTGGCAAGTGAAGGAACCAAAAGAGATAAGAGCACAGAAAAATCGACGATATGAGCTGCTAGATGAAGCTGGGCAATGCGAAAAGTCTAGGTGAGCGCAACCGGTTGGAAATAGCGCCGAGATGGACCAGGGAATGTGTGGACTCTGGAGAAACGCCTCGAATTTGCAGCACCAGAAAGAAATAAAAGGCAGACCTGACAAGTCAATATTATCGAGGATGTTACAAGCCCGTAAGAGTGATCAAAGAGAGGAACGGTCGAGGACGGGGAGGGTCTCCGCAGACAAGAAAATGGTCCAGTGTGGGAATAAAATGATCCGAACGCGGTTCATTTGTCACGTGCGTTGATTTCACGGGCATTTATAGGCACAGCCTCGTGGCCCTTAGCGACGTCTTCCACTTTGTCGTCGATCAAGAAACATGTCTGCTAGGTACACATAGCATGTACGACAGAAAGCTTAGAAACGTGTCCATCCGTGTAATTATTTCACTCGCGTCCTCCGAAAATGGTCTCGATGGTGATGCTCCGTCTTCCTGTCCGTAACCATGGTCTTCGTATCACTTCTTCATTCCCAGTTTCGAAATGTTTTCCCGGACAACGTTCCATTTCCCGTGGATGGTATCGATGTTGCGACTCACTTCGGCTCGTCTTTCTTCAACCGAGGATACCATGCCTGCGAATGCCGACACTTTTTCCCTTCATCGCAGATTAACATCGCCTTACTTCGATGATCCTCAACCCACCTCAGGTGGTCCTTGATCTGTGCCATGGGCGAACGACAGGTAAGACTCGATTGAACGATGGATCAGCCCTACGCACCATGTTTAATATGGCTGCATATTTCTCTGCGAATTCTGCGCGGCGTATGAGCTTCATCTGATCCGGTTAAAGAACTCACCATCTGCGCCCTTCACCCACTCCTCTGTCGTGCATTCTCTCCATCGCTTCCATTCTCGCTCGATTTGTTCGAGGCTGATGAATTCTTCCATGTCCTCGAGCAGCGAACCAGCTACTAGGGAAGGGTCCAGCATACTAATAGACGCTGTCTGCGGTTGAGATGTAGGCAAAGGCCCCGGTGTCGGCGAGATGTGGGGGCTTGAAATCGGAAAGTATTCCTGGTGCAATCCGTCATTGCCGAAAATGCACACGAAGCGCAAGCAGGTCACTCACGTCTGGATCGCGTGGCATTTGCTTCATTCTCTTTGCGGATGCCTGGCCGTAGTGGCCGTCGTCGCTGTACCTTCCGCTCTCTTCCATGTCCTCAAGGCGCATCTTGCGCTTCGTCCCCGCGAGACTTCTCTGCGGATTCTTGTCTGTTTCTGGACCTACCTCTTCCTCGATCATTGCACCCAACAGCCTCGACGAACGGCCAAATATGTTCCCAATCTCACGCCCTTCATCGTCCATGTTTGCGTCAGCTTCCCCCAGCGCGTACCCCGGCACAGGCGCAGCGACCTCGCGCTCCAAACCCGCATGTAACCCACCTGTGCTCCCGAGGTTCCCAGATTCTCCAAACGCACGCATATACCCACCTGTCGCGGTCCGCGCACCAGCGTGCACGACTCCATCGCTTTCCGCTCCCACGATACCGCTTGAGATCGTCTCTTTCTCTCGGTTCTCCCCAAAGATCCCAAGCCCTTTCTTCGGACCCCTTGTCACGGATGCTGGCGTCGGAAACTCGAATGGTCCTGTTCCGGCGGTCTTCCTCGGGGTCTGTCCAACCTCCGGCTGTTTCGTTCCTGCGCCAGGACGAGTCGCCGCCGGGTATGGTACGAGCGATATCGGCGCGGTCTCTGGCCTTATGATGCCCTCGAAACTACGCTTCATGGTGTTTGTATGCGCTCGTGCAAGACCTGGTCTCTGGGTGGGTCCCGCTCCCTGCAACGTCGCGTTGTTTACGCCTCGCTTTTGACCCAGGAAGGCGGTGATCGCTCGTGCTTTGCCGTTCTCATGGATAGACGCGTCTCTGTCCTCATTTCTCGTGCGCGCATCCACGGGATGCGGGTGGGGTTCGGACGAGGTGATGCGGGACGGCGGACGCGGTATGAACGCTTGTCTGGCGCTCATGTCGGCGAACAACGTGAGTGACGGGGGGATGAAATGAAGGGGACAGGATGCGGGATCATGGCGGGCAAAGTATATAAAGGATCGATGTTCATCACGTGGTACATGTATGATGCAATGTTACCTGCGCTTCTCACTGTTGCATGACTAGTGCTGAGATCCATCCAGAAACGTTGCAATTCACACCCCCGGATACAGTCCAAGCCTTCCGCAACTCTCATGATTCGTACGCTCGGACCAAGCCCACAACTCCCAAGGACCCTTCCTCCTGCACCAATGTAGTGGCAAGACGAATTTATAATTATCGGATCACGCGCACAGATTCTTTGAACTGTTTTATGTAACTTCAGGTTTTGCTTGCCCCAGTGCACCGTCAGTCGTCAATCAATGCGGTCGGCGAATGGGAGTCACGGTGTCCGCTATATGAGCCGCGGCCTGAGACAACCAACATCGGCCGCCTGGCGAAATGGCATCGCGTCTGACTACGAATCAGGAGATTGCAGGTTCGACCCCTGCGGTGGTCATTCTGTTTTGAAATGTTGTTGGACGCCTTCTTTTTTACTGTTCTCATTATATTCGCATCGCCTAGTAAACAGTTCAGTGCGCGCTAGGTTGTGAATGTACTAATGTCAATGTACCAATGTCATACAAGGTACATAAGTGCGACGCTTGCTAAAATCTGATGGCAGTCACAAGTTACTACTTGTAGCTTGGCGCTTATAGATGGTTATCACTTGAACGCGAGTCCATACCACTACGATTCCTCCTAGCTCCATGATTTGGCGAGACCTATCTGTTTCGTTTGTCGTCAATCAGGACACGTAGTTCGACTGTCCTCTCGCGCGCAGCACTCTGAATAACGAATAACGAGTCAAACTGCCAGACAACGCATATCCACTGCTTTGGAACGGCCCTCGTTTCTCTCCGAGGATCCGAGTGCTAGACAGCAATACTTACTGCAAGCGCGGGAATGCAGCATTCCAAAGATCTCGGACATTCAGCATTCTATGTTACTGGTGGATTGGGTCGGGAGCGCAGCCAGGAGAGTCATTACTGCAAGCACGGAAACTGATTGGTAAGAATCTGGATTATTGGCCTGCGCAAACCAACATAGAAGGTTGTTCAGCATACTGTAGGTTGGTCTTTTGGTCATTTGCTTCGATACTTTTGAAACCAAGCGTCCTCCGCTCCACAGCCTACCATAATACGCTGTGCAACTTTGTGGATGACAGTGGTTCTCCGGACCTTCTCCCGCTGGAGTAGGAAGTTAGCGCGCCCACACGAAAGGCTCCGAGCATGGGCCCGTCGGGTTCGGATGAGATCTCAACAGCAGACAGTAAGAAGCACGGGGGCAGTAACAGCGCATTGAAATGGAGGGTGCTGCGTACAAGTTGATATGCGAAGCGCTGCATAGTGTACTTCTCTGTGCCTGTCCCCCTGTGGACAAGAATTAGAGGAGTTTCAGATGACAGCTGCCATCATTGTTCACTGCCCACCGGGCATCACTGGGCTCGCCGCTCCCCACTGCCATGATCCATTCGGTTTTACTTTGTTGCTGTGGTTGTGTACCATCGAATCCGGACTTGACACCGATTCGCGTACCGTGCAGCTGGCCATCCTGCAAAGGATTGCTGTGACTGCGAGTCCCTTTTCTGTGGTTCTATCAGGACCAAGTCAATGAACCTTCGGATGCATGGGTCGGACGACGCAGCAGTAGGTGGTAGTTTCTCACGATCTAAGACCTGTCCCGCTCCGGTCCTGAAATGGACGCGTCTATGTCGTGTCCGACACCACCGAGCGCCCCGTGCCTTGAGTCTGTCCGTGACCCACTACGGTTTTTCGTATCCCAAACAAAAACGCCATTTAGCCCATTGGCTAGCTGTGTTTCATATCTTGTCCACCGCATGTCCCCCAACACCACGTTGCTCGCACAAACTCCACTAGATTCAACGCGGTGTGGAGACCCAGAGAACAATGCGGGGACTGCGGGGCTGCAGCGTTTACTAATCGAAAGGCACGAAGGACAGTGCGTTCGCTATACTGACAGGTTTCACCGCGTTGCGCCGCGTCAAGGCCTCCGCGTGACTTCATACTTGGATGGAACGACGAAATCCACCGGCGTCCGCGGGCCAAACCGCCCCCGGATCGGACGAAAACGCGCTCGCCAACGGTCCTCCTACGCCATCTCTCCAGATCTCCACGCTGATAAGTTTCAGATCGGTCGCTCGGGGCTAGTACCCACCATCCAGCCGGCGCCACACGCTCCCGAATTTTGACCGGAGCGCCTGCCCCCCATCTCGAGCGCAGCTTGAACAACTGGACGACGAGGCGGGGCGTCATGCGTCATGCGTCACGAGGTCAGCGATTTCAAAAGTACATACTAGCTAGTCCGAGTCTGACATCATCATGCCGGCGTTGCAAAGATAATTAATAATGTCGAGTGGCCGCCGCGGAACCGGACCCGATATGTCATCTAGCCTGTCCACGTCTCTTTTCGTCGATGGCGATATCGACGGGTGGAGCTGCCTCGGGCGTGTCCGGCCGACCGGGCGTTCACAATTCATCGATTGCGATCCGAGTGCGGGGACACCTCTGTGGCACGCTGCCTCCCGCTCCGCTCAGATCATCGACCAAGATAGATTCGATCGATGGCATCGTCGACGTACCACGCGCTCCCGTCCAAAGGGTCGTGGTCAACTCGGTAAGCCGTTGAACGACCCGCATGCCCCGTCGCGATGCGTCATGCGATCGCACGAGCGCGCGCCGATGACTCGGCCAAGGGCAAATTCATAATGAATACCGTTCAGTCGGAACGCCTGCGCCATCCGTGCGTCCCCGACCCGGAGCGGGCTCGATTCTCCTCTCCCTCACGCTCGATGACGACGCCTCCCACGTCTACCCACGCCCAGCCGGATCACTCGTCACTAGCTGTGAAACGTGACGATCTTTCTCCCGTCGCGCAGTCGTCGACTGTGGAATGGCTCAGTCGCTTGGTTATTAATTGTCACAGGCGACGACCGCTCAG
Source organism: Strobilomyces dryophilus (assembly GCA_038089955.1). Taxonomy (NCBI): domain Eukaryota; kingdom Fungi; phylum Basidiomycota; class Agaricomycetes; order Boletales; family Boletaceae; genus Strobilomyces; species Strobilomyces dryophilus. The sequence continues at coordinate 58,778 of JBBPLT010000030.1, read as the reverse complement.
TGGTATCAGATAATCGAGTTGTGTCATCACCGGCATGGGAATCAATTCGGTCTCGGCCCCTCCATGCCCTCGTAACCCAGTCCACGGTTAGGGTGCATGGGTGGGTTGTGGGTTAGAAGCGAGTGAGATCGAACCTCGAAGAGTTATGGCGACGGCTTGATGCTCGTCATGACGCAGGGCAAGCCGTGAGATCTATCGATCCATTCATCTGATATGTAAATATAGTACTACAAGAGGCAGTGGGCAAGGATAGGACGAGGCGACATAAAATAGATACACTATCCAGGTAGTCCATACCTACCGAGGCTTATTCGTACAATCCGATCCTCGTACAGTGTCCGCTCAGCCTGACAAGCAGAAAGTAAAGCGAGACAAAGTGAAAAGCGAAAGGGATCTAAAGTGATCGTCGTTGAAGGTGATTCGAAAATATTAATGAATATCTGCTCTTGGGGAGGAAGATGTGGAGGAATGGCATACGGTAATAGTTTAAAGAGCTGTTCGTGCAGTTCGCACAGCCAATCATATACACAGCCGATGGGTAACTTAAGTTCCCAGAACGACGCCTGCCATGCAGCAGTCTTGAGGGTAAGATAATTAGGGACGGGTTGAACACACCCTGAGAGAGAGACCGAAACATAATCCTGGGAGAATGATGGTAGCGATGAAACGTCTAGATGTGCATGTCCACCGCCTGTTGTTCGGTGATGGTTTGCTCGAACGGGTCGTCTTCCTTGTCTTTCCCTACGACGCCGACTTTTCGCAGGAAGATAGCACCCAACAGCGCCGCTGCGCACAACGTCATTGCCTCAGTGGCGTCCCCATTTATAGCACTGAGCTAACATACCGAGGAACGGGAAGGCGGCACCGGTCCACTGGGCAGCCCTGTAACCTTGTAGTTGGGCTGACGAGGGAGCATTCGAGCCCGCGGAATCCACTACCACGCCAAGCTTGGCCGATTGCGTCTCCACAACGCTATTGAATACCATCGTGGTAATCGTCAGGCCAAACCCTGTTCCGATCTGTGGGTGCAGGGGCGAGAATCAGTCATACGTCGGACATAGCCTGGAACATCTCTGGCTACTTGCCTGAGTCATAGTTTGAAACAATCCACCAGCGAGGCTCTGCTCGTGTGCGTAAACAACTTTTGCGACAAAAAGCGTGCCGGCGGCGAATACAAAGTCAGCTCCGAACACGACCAGGACGGTGGATGGGAATCCAAACGCCCAATATGTAGCCGAAGGGTCGATAAGCGCAAACAGGACGCAAGCGAATGCCGTGAAAAGAGTACCCGACACTTGAGAAGATCATTAATTGCGGCCCTGTGAGATGCGCTGGAGGATCGCCTTACCAATGAACACCACAAGAGGGAGCTTCGCAATCACCATCGCGACGAAAAAGTTGCAAAGGCACCCCACGACGAGCATGGGTATGAGGCGGACCATCGCAAGCACGGGGGTCAGTCCTTCATAGTTCTGGTAGTAGAGCTAAGCGTGTCGTGTCAGCATCGCAACGGTGTGGCATTGGGAGCATAGCGAACCTGAACCCACAGTACCCACGCGTTGAACCCGGACCAGTTTAGGAACGCGATGAAAAGAACCACTGCCATCCGCCCCCTGGCTCGTGCCCATATGGACAACTTCATCAACGGCGGAGGGGACCAGAACGACTGGGGCTTTCCGGGGGCAATTGCATGCTTCTCGAGATGACGCTCCCAGATGATGAACATGCCAATCAAGATTACTCCAATGATCAAACAAGAGATTATATCTGATCTGAGTTAGAATGCGAACCGTCGTTCGAGGCAGGACGCAACACGTACAGGGTGTTTTCCAGCCCGCGATCGGACCTTGGCCGAGAATGAAGACGATTAAAACCAACCCACTGGTGACCAAGAACGCGCCAATCCAGTCTACTCTTTTGTCGGCTTCGGAAGAAAAGACGTCCGGGTCCATTGATATCAAGCCGCCGATTATACATAACGCCGATAAACCCGCAGATAAGAAAAATGGCGAACGCCAGTGTGCCCTAGAAGACGCATGTTAGGCATTGCAGGCGTGATGAAAATAGCACACGCACTTGCTAAGCTGGGTAAGGACGCCTCCGATGATATTACCGAGACCACCTCCGATGGGTGCACCTGCGGCGAAGGTCGCGAATGCGATGGACCGCGCTCGTGAGGGAGGGAACGACTGGGCCAAGATACCCAACTATGATGATGTCATATGAAAACTAGTGTGGCGTGGAAAGGACAACTGCAACGCACTGCAGCGGGAATGGCAGCGGCGATGCCCAGGCCTTGGAAGCCTCGGAGGATATCCAGCGTGAGACCGTCTGATTCATACAATTGAGTTTGAGCGGCAAGGGGCATATTGATCCGGCTTACCGTTGGAAAATCCTAGACCAAGAGCAAAAACCGTATGCCAAAACATCCCCATCAAGAACGTCTTCTTGCGCCCGTACAGGTCCGCAAGGCGCCCAAATAATAAGAGCAAACACCCCTGATACTGCGTCAGAACGAAGGCACGACGATGTGGAGCGGGGATAAACCGACAGAGCTCAGAGAATATGCAGTCAGCAGCCATTGTAGTTCATCTTCTCGAATATTAATCGCCTTTCCTATGATAGGCAGGGAAATCGACACTGAGGTCATGTTTGAAATCTAATCGAGTTGTCAGCGAGCGAAGCGAGGTATAGATGGAGACGCACATTGACGACCATGGCAGCCGTACATGTCGCCACGATGGCGATGGAACGTGCGAGACTGCGGTTTGGGCGAAGGGCGTGAATTTTCTCCGCTGCGAGATCCTGGCTGCGAGCGTGAGCGAGCTGGCGGTCTGGTTTGGCATAGCTGATGTGAGAGTCACGTTCCATGGCGCTTGAAAAGTCTGCCACTGAGGGAAAGGAGAAACGGGTATGGCTGCCTGCCTCGAGAGTGGGCGAGCCGTGTGATCAAGGTGACTGAGGATCGATGCCATGAGCCGTAGTTTTTAAGTGCCAACATGGACCGATGCAAGCCATTCCGGGGAGGCGCAACCAGATTCGGAATTCTTTCGTAATTTGCATAGATCAGTAATGGTATGCTGAATTTGGGCGCATGCTCGCGCGACTTCTAAGCAGGCTGACAACTGAAACGGGCGACTGGCCAAGTTCTGCCGAAGAGGTACTGTGAGACTGCGTGGCACAGGATCGAAACCATTCAACCGCCCCGTTTGGAGAACATACCAAAACCTGTGGCCGGCCGACCAAGACCGCGCATCGGCGAAATCAGGAACACGGAATCGATGGGTAACTAACCCGCCTCCTTCGTAGTTTCGCGACCGCGGACACGTTCCGTTCAGGGTTGTCGTTCGGTACAAATACCGACATGTTCCACTTGTGAACTGCGACCTCATATTTCGTGCATGCTCCTCGTTCTGTTAGATCGGCGGCCATGAAACTCATGAACGGCATTCTATCGGGCCTCGGTGGGAGCGGGGATGCGTGCGTATGGATTGCGAAAACCGTCAAATGCAGTGAACATAGCAATTAATTAGTGTATAATGCTCTAATTCGCAGCCTAACTTTGCATGCAGTCAGCCCCCGGACCAAGCCACACACCGGGCGCTCGGCGTGACATGGGCCACAGGGTGCGCTGCCTCGACCTGTGCCTCACTCTTGGATCTTGGCCAGAATTTCTGCGTCCTTGAACAGGAAATACTCCTAAGTGGTAACATAAGTACAAAGTTCCCACTGACGGAATCGAGGCTCGGTACCTCTTCGCCGACTTTGATAGAATTTCCTCCCCACCCTGGCAGCAACACGCGATCACCTGCCTTCACAGAGGTTGGGGTGACGACACCCTCCTTGTTAGGAGCCCCGGGGCCGACCGCGATGACGGTTGCTTCTGGCAAAGGTGTGTTCGTGGCAGACGTAGGAAGGAAAATGCCGGATGCGGTTTTCTGAACGTTAACAGGACAAGTTTAGATGAACGAATGACGCGGTCTACGACAGTGAACACGCACGGTGTCAGCCTTGAACCGTTGAACCAACACACGGTCCAGGAGAGGAATGACAGACTTGATGGATTTGAAGGTAGCCTGAGCAGCCTGGGCCGTCAATGCGTCCGCATCAGCTCGATACTTGGCCATCATGTACGCCGCGCCTGCTCACCATGAGAACGACCCGTCAAAAGTAGCTGGTGAATATAGAGCGAAATGAGCAAAGCTAGAGAAAAGTCGGGGAAAGAACCTACGCGAGTTTTCTGCGCTGATTGTTTGGGTCGAGCAAACAAGCGAGTGAAGAGTCATGTGACTTTCCTCGTGAACACGGTGTTCCACGACGTTCCCCACTGCTATGACGGTCGACCTGAAGTTCTCGCTCTGGGGCCGCCGTTCCAATCAACATCTGATTTTGAAAGCTTCGCACCTGATCACACCCGCTACAGAGTGCGATCAAAGTATCTTTGCCATCACCCCGAATTTCAGACGTGATTATTTACCCTACACTCTTCAAGGTCAAATGTACAAATTTCCAGTCCCTGATCCCTTGAGAAATGCTACCTACTAAAACAAAGAAAACTAGGCGGAAAGTCGAAAGTGTTTCTATGCACGTCGAACGAATATACATGTGCGCCGAAAATGAAGAACGGGTTTCCCAAAGAACCCAATGAATGTTGCAACTGCGGGACGTAGCATGACGGTGTGCGATGATGGTGTCAATGATGACATTTAAATATGTGCATGAAGTGTGCGATGCTAAGTGCGAAGACGAGGTGAGCAACGTGTTATCAGCTTGAATGGACAGATTCACTCACAACGAAGTCGATGTGAATATGCCGATGCGCGGGCACAGCCCTCTCTCCCCCTCTCTCGTGTAAGCCCAGCGAGTATTCACTCAGGCGATCACGCAGTAACTGGTGCCGTAGCTATTCGAATCGACGGGAGTCGAAGAAGTGCTTTCTTCGTGCTCGGAGGTGCTGAAGACAGAGAGAACGGTGCTGAAGGAATCCATTTCCGAAGAGCGCAAAGAATGTGGCTGCGGTAGGTGAGGGAGCGCAGTGAGTGTCACGAAAGCAGAATGAATGGGACTGGTTGACGAAAAGACGCGGTTGTCTTGGGAGCTGGAGCAAGAGGCACTCTCGTCAGCCTCTTTTATACAGAGGGTGCTCCATACTGAGAGCGAACGCCAGTCTTCCCAGACGACGGTACACAATAGTGAGCGAGTGATCCGAAGAAGTGTTCATTTCGTTGCTGCTGACCGCGGCACTTCCATTAATGCTACATTCGCCCCATATCGAGTCCCCAATACAGTAATGCAAGACAATAACGAAGTATGCAATGCTTGACGAAGATATCTACGATGATTCTTTAACAATAAGACCCTTCCAAATCTGGCAAGTCTGGAACACGCCGGTGATTGGCCCGCTGTTCGAGGACTGTTCGCCAACGTGAGCCTACGGAACAAGCTGGCTAATATATTATTGGTCACTCCACTATGCAGTCATTGCCAACTAAAACAAAAGAAATTGTCCGACCGCAAAGAAAATGCCGAAAACATGTCCATATGGCAACCTCACACTAGCTCTGGGTCCATTTGGATTAGCCACAAGCCCGGCTAGACAAGGCTAGCAGACAGAATAGCGTCGACCATGGGTCGGTCGTGTGATATGTGCGGCGGGCCACGCTCGGTCGTTTTCCCAGGACGATATGAAACCTGGATTCATTTCAAAGTCGAGTTCTTCCTGTCGCGCCAGGTCCCACCCTTGATCAGCGGGCCCTGGTTTCGATCCGATCATGTATGTCCATTGTTCCGAGCGTGCTGACGGCGTCATTATAATAATAACCACGCTTCACGTTCCATCACGCTATACGCCATGGTGGCTGCGCAGACGGCATAGACATCATAAACAAAAGAAACAGGAGAAACGTGGACTTGAGTGCGTAAGCACACGCAGCGAACCCGGTGCTCAGCCAGTTCACGCATCGTCGTTCCTTGACCCTGAGGCGCTCGCGACTCATCGCTCATCCAGACAGCCACGCGACACGGCGCAGACGTGCGGATCCCTGTATGTATATGGTGGCTGAGGAGAGGTCGTTTCCGGGGGGCATCACGAACAAAAAGGAGCTCGACTTCCCCGCAGTAGCGATCCGGGCTTCAATCGGCCCGCGAGCTCGACCGACCTTGGAGCATGCTCTGGGTCGCCCGTCAGACCACGTGGATCATCGAAACGCCCAGAAATGGAGGGGAGACGTGCGAATTGCTGTGTCTAGTGGCTGAAAGAGTGGCATTTCAGGGGAGCGTCGCAAACAAAAAGAAAGGGGAGAAACTCGGGACATGGGGGTCCTGGACACCTACGCCTCCACTCTATCCGAGTCTGAAAAAGCGTTGAGGCTCGTTGATTAACTCGGAACGACCGAATGAAGACACTGTGGGCTCGGACGGGGCACGCCACGCGAGGTGGAAATGTCTGAGAACGAAGCTAGTGACGGAACGTCTCGGATGGAAATGATGCTGCGCAAGGTTCGAATACCACGACGCCCGAACCGCGGCCTTCAGTGCGCGACGGTGTAGCAGAGACATGCGTTGATGAGGGTTTTCCCGAACGCGTTCCATGGCGATGACGGCTCACGAGGTGCGAGGCGCGGACGATCTAAGGTTTCGATCTCTGTGTCGGTTCTAATCCAGAGCACGGCAGCCATCAGACCGCGGCAGCTGCCGACGCACGGTTGAGAGTCGGGAAACAGCGGTCTGCCTCGAGTCCTCGAGTCATCGTCGAGGCAAATAGCGACCGCGGTCGCGGACTCTGCGCGACGAGAGTCTGAAACTAGGCTCAGGCGCTGCAAATATTTTTTTCTGATCAATTCGCGTTTGGGTTGCCTGGAGGGGTGTCTTGCTTCGTGGTACCCTGGTAGGTACGTGGCGACACTCTGCAGCAGATTGGACAGCACTGTACAGATCCGGACCTCAGCTAATGTCTGGACAAGGTAAACTTTGTGTCAGTGTACTGATGAATCAGTGGTAGGCGGGAAAGCTCGATGGCAATAGAAACGTGCGTCAATGGCGTGCCCTCGAACAGAGTTGTCAGTTACCCTCAGAAAGTAATGTTCGAATCATATTCAGCCTCGAGTGCGTTCCGCGACGCGGCGAGGGAGATATTACATCCCAGCGCGACGTTCCGACTTCTAGCCGATTCCGGATCTCTGATCGTCTGACCAGGCAAGTAGTAATAGGCGGTGGCGAGAACTTGCTGATCCGAGAACGTCTTCGTAAGTTCGCGGCAGAATGAGGGTTGTGTAAGCACGCTGGCTTACCTAGGTCCCGTAACCAGTACGTATACCGTCCGCGATACTGAATGATAACCATTCTGTATTTCTGCCTTTTGCTGTAACGGCTACGCGCGGCGGTCTGGTCGTTTACAAGTTGGACTGAAACGTCGCGCGGATGGAGGGGCAGAGGAAGAGACGTCGTGACACTGGCTCAAAAGGAGGGTAACGCTGAGCAACTAAATTTCGTCCGTTGAATTACGTTACATACAAATCATTAAAGGTGATCGAATCGCTGCGGCCTTGCGACAGATGAACCTCATCCTCTTGCGTGCCATGAATGGGCATCGTCTCCATCTTTGACCTCCGGTTTGCTCTTCGCTTCGCGCACCCTGACGAGCCGGACGTCACCGTCAGGAGTTCTGATAGAGCCGAAATCATCATTGCGTGCATGGCTTCAACGAGGATTTGCTGAGATTGAAGTTGGGGTATGGTTCCTCCGCTTCGATATAGCCACGGCGGAGCTTATGTACAATAACGCGTAGGGCGAAGCCAGCACTGAAATGTACCTGCAAGAGACTCGACGAATTCGTTGACTTCCTCTGTAAACGTTGTAGTGTACAGTTGCTGGAACGAATTCCACTGGACATGAAGATGATGCTCGGTATGATTATCTCCATCAGTGTGATGAAACAAGACCTATGAGATCGCCCAGGAAACTGACTCGATGTCGTATTCATAGCGGGCATACTCGACTCGGGGTGGAAGAGGTAGTTCATCACTCCGCACGATAAAGTTAATCGTCCCCTGTCAACATAGTCGATAACCATTGCGTCTTACTATATCAAGAACTTACCTTGCGGATGAGACCCCTGGGCACCTTGACGCACTTCGCATGTTCGAGATGCATAAGTTTGCCAGTGCCATCGGCCAATAATACACTGTTGACGCTGTAGTCCAGATGCACCCAGCCAACGACGTACGCGTATCGCGGAGCCATCAAAAATGAGACATGTCACATACTGAAAGGCGGAAATTTTACCTGTCCATGTCGTGAATAACAATGCCGACCTCAGTAAAGACAATGCAATAATGGAATCGACGTGGAATCGAAGCATTCCCCGGTTTTGTAGTAGCGGACGGTTTCGTGAGATCGCCAGAACCCGGTACGAGACCCACACCCTGCCGGCGCGCCGAACTGATTTCTTCGACAGCGTCAATGGCTATCCACTTGCAGCAGCAGCAACCGACATGTAGACAGAATTTGGAGGTTAAAAATCACCACAATGACGATGATCATACGAGTTGTCTTCGGCCAGTTTTGGGGACACATGAAGGGCGACCTCAGGCTCTGAGCTGGCCTCAGCATGCATCTTATCATCACATCTTCTGCACCTTGAATATCGCGCTTCGCTCAGTCCCTTGTTGAATGCAGCCGCCCAAGAACCGCTTGAAATGTTGTGCCACCGTCCCGCCGGGAATACGATCAGAGGGGTCGGACCCCGGCCATGTTACGTAGGTTCGGTTGATAAGTCTGTGGGACTGTTTCGCTGTGAAAAACTAAAAGCCTTCCGTGGCAGGCTCCGAATGAGAGGCTGGCAACGCCCTTTGATTCTGCTCAGGGCTTCGTCTTCGCATCCCCTTTCGCGGCCCACTTGTTAAAAGGCACCGGCCTCAGTCCAAATGTCTGTTCAGCTTCGCAGGTGGTCGTACGACCAATCAACTTGTACGGTCGTATGCTGCAAAATGGCTCGCTGCTGGTAGATTTACATCATACTCAGTGCAGTACCTGTCGCAATCATCGGTGAGTATCGACAGCGACCATGACAGCTTGGGGCTCGCGGTTGTCAGCCTGAGTGCGGTTACCAGTGTGACACGCGGCGGCTGGATCATGTTTTTTGCCCAGGGGTTTCGAGCCACTGCTGATGAAGCTAGTACAACGAACACCTTCTCGGGACACAAGTTCAACGCTGGTGTTCGACTGCACATACTTTTCCGAGTCGTAAAGGCTCTTCGGCCTGCACAGGATCCAACTTGCTGGCAGGGTGCCACATCTGGCAAACAAGGCCACACAGTCGCCTCAGTCATCCAGACTATCAACCACCGAGCGAGTGCCGTGTTCCATTCTCTCACTTGTTCGCCCATCTTCCCCTCCGCGAGAACAAAAGTCCATCTTTTGAAGACACCCCTCGACTTTCGCACACAACAAGCCCCATCAGCCAAGATCTCGATTTGTAGCACCCGTCTGCTTGCACGCCGCTATGCGAGAATCCAACTATGCTTTTCCGGCCCAGAACAGGGCCTGCGTCTGCATTTCAGCCCAGCTTTACGATAGAAGAGGTCCGTACTTCCAATCCCGTCCTTGTTTTCTTTCCTGATTTCAGTTCCGTCCGTAGCACTCGACACTACCTCGCCGTTGCCACTATTTAACTCCCTCCATCATCTCACATATTTAACGTCCACCTCCCCACGGATACGCGAAATCATGACCATGGACGGCGGTCTCGAACGTCTCGTGCGCATCCTGCACGACTTTTGCATCTGTCCACCCCCACCCGAGAACCCCAACGTCTTCTACGGTCTTTCTCCTCCCAACACACGCCCTCCGAAACTCGTGCCCACGCTCAATCCGCCATCCTTCGACAAACATGCTGCATACCGTTTTTCGTTGGCCTTTCAATGCGTCGTGAACATCGGCGTGAGGGGGAGCGAGCCGATCCGGAGCCGTGTCGTGCAAGCCGGGACGCTGGATGTCGTCGGTTGCATCCTCGAGGCTTGGTTGGCGAACAAAGGTTTTGCGGTCGGTCCAAGCTCGAGCGCCACAGGTCTACCGAGGGAATCGCGTGAGCAGCGCCTTGCCAGACGGCAGGCGATGGCCGAGCAGAGACAGAGAGACGGTGCTGCAGAGCTGACTCGGGCTCTACAAAGGCAGATCGCTGCCAGTGAATCTGCTCGTAGGGACCATATTCATGCGGAAGCGAACGGAGACGATGAGGTAGATCTCGTTTTCTCCCAGGCGAGGCTGGGGCGCTGACGACTTCTTTTCAGGACGTCTCGATGGGGGACGCCTCCGTCGATGGGACGTCTTCGGATATTTTGATCATGGTGGACGCGTCATCGCAGCCGATGCCCGTCCCAGTCACATCACGTCAGCGTTTGTCTTATGGCAGACATTCGACCTTGTCGTTGCGCGAGATCGACACCGACACTTCCGCCGAAACATCGACCAATGCGACCCCGCAATCGAGAACCCCCACCGCTACCATCATCGTGAACGGTCGCGAACGCAGCGGCACGATTATCGCCCGTCCCGTGTGGGACGAACCACCTGGAACGAACCTCACCGTCAGATCTCGCCCGTACCGCACCCGTGCACGGATGTCCACCTCGCCAGACGAATCGACGGACAACTCGCGTCCTGAGACGGAAACCGAAGACGATGGCGACGCGGACGTGGATATGGACCATTCGCAAGATACTGACGATACTAGTGCCTCTACGCACGTACCCCTACCCCGCGCTCCCCGACCTCCGGCTCGCTCGATGACTCAACGCCCACGACGTACCGTAGGAATAATAGCGGATGCGCCGGCTACAGCCCAGTTGAACATGAACACCGACGCGCATATCATCATCAACCATGGACAGGGCGCTGGCGTGGACGGCGAGGGCGTCGGCGTCGTTGGTGTGGAGGACGGCATCGTGTCGTTGGAACCCAACGACGACTTTGCCATGGGTGCACCGCCTGGAGCCCCTGGAGCCATGGATGACACCGCACCCCGCAACATGCTTGGCATGGACGCGCCTGTGTTGGACAGACGGACTCGCACAGCCCCTGATGCAACGCCGCGAGCGACGGTGGCGGCCCTTCCACCCTCTGTCCCTGCTGCCCCCATGCCTGGTGGTACAATACTTGGCGGTCCCATTGGGGTGGCCCGCGATCTCACAGCTGTACAACCAATTCCCACCGCCTTGGGGCACACGAGTCACGTGCATCACCATCGCGACTCTGATTCGGGTCCATACAAGGACGAAGACGTCTTGCTCAGTCTGCAGCTCTTGGCGTACCTGAGCAAATACCCGCACGTTCGGCAAGCGTTTTACAAACAGCGGGTGTCATTCCATCCCGCTGCAGCCAACCTCGCAGCCAACCGTACTACTCAACAACCACTTGCGGGCCCGAGTACGGCGCGGATCGGGGTGCCTCACCCTGCCAAGGAAGTCCATAGTTTCTTCCGCGCGTTTACGTCTGCTACTGCGAGAGGCAAAGAGAAGGAGAAGGCACTCGCTGTGATGCCTAGCCCGGGATTGACGAGTGCTCCACGGATGACCAATGTATTTTCTCTCGTCGAACGATTTACTTTCCGACCGAGTTCGTCGGAAAATGATTTGCCCAACCCTCCTCCGAAGTTACCTCCAGAGATCCAATATTGGGCTGGTGTCATCATGAGGAACGCATGTCGCAAGGACGACAGTCGGGGTGGTATTCGGCAGTGTGCTAACAGTTCGTCGTCTGTCCGTGCTTGGTTCGTCATCTGACTCCATGTCTTTCAGTGCTTTGTGGTAAATGGGAGTCGTATCCTCGAGAGTTCGCCAAGTGTAGGCGATGTCGAAAGGCCAAGTATTGCGGCAAGGAATGTCAAAGTACGGCGTGGAACGAGGGACATCGGTTTTGGTGCAGTGCCAAAGACGGAGAGGACGTTGATGAGCTTGCGCATGATCATGGGCATGTGACGGATGGGGGCGATGGGAGTGTCACTGCGCGTGCAGAAAGGCGAGCGGAGAGGGAGCGCCTCGCACGAGAAAGAGCGGCGGTGGCAGGCATTCCGATTCCAGTCGGTCAAGCCCAACTGATACCACCCAACGTACCCCCTCCCGCACTGTCGACGGCGCAACCGACGAGACAACGCGTGACGGCGTTGCCTCCGAACGTTCATCAACCTGTACCTTCCCCGACGTCTCTGGCGTACGTGCAACTGCGCAGTCGCAGAAGAGCGGAGACTGTCTCGGGTGCGACGACCGTGGTTGGGATGACTCCTCAGGGACGACCCGTTTATCGGCATGAGGTTGCGTGGCTCGCGGACGGTCGAGGACGGGGCCCTGACGAGGGTGCTGGGGGCGATACTCCAGGGCCTGCACTCCCGCACGCAGACACGATATGGGAAACGGCTGCGCAAAACGAGAACGACGTCGTATTAGGGTGACCCTGTCTCTTTGCTGTTACTGATACTGGGGGGTCGTTTTTTCCTTCCTACTTTCATTGACACTCCATTCCACGGCGCTCCTCTCTTCACACAGTCTCGCGGCATTCATACGTTTTTACGATCCACGATCCACTGCACATCCCCACTATCTACAGTTATAAACCTGTGGACCTTTTTTGTCTGTCTGTCTGTCTGACGCTTCCCGCGTGCAATACTTGCCGTTTGTCTCCACATACCTGCTACCACTATCACGCCCCGGTTGTTAGTTACTGGGTTGGTACACGCTCCCTGGCCTGCTCTCGCGAATAGCATTATTTATATACTTTTCTGCGTTCGAAGCACGCGCATCGGGAAGGCCGGAGTGAATATTCCCACGCTCCCACGCTGCGCTGAACTACCATGTCCATCCGTGCTGTTGGTCTCGCCTCTTCTGTCAGGCGAGTCGCATTTGCGCCTCAATTCGGTGCGTAGCCTGGGGGTGGTCGTTTCTGGTGCTGACAACGTTGGCTTTCGTAGCTAGAAACCAGGTCGTACTGCGATCTGCGATTGGAAAACGGTACGTTCGCCCGTTGCGTTCGTCTGCACTAAACCTGAGGCGTGTTCTAGGAGCGTACAGACGCAATCGCTCCCGCCCTCCGCCTCTCAAGACATTTTGAACAAACAACGCCTCCAGCGTCCCTCGAGTCCCCACTTCACCATCTACCAGCCCCAGCTGACGTGGTTGGGCTCCATCGCCCACCGCGTGACGGGCGCGTCGCTCAGCGCACGTGAGTTTCGCCCCCGTCACGCTTCTCCTTTGTCTCGCTGACCCCGCAGGGCAGTCCTCTACGGCTTCTCGTTGGCGTACCTCGTCGCCCCCGGGACGTTCGACAGCGCCCACGTGATCGAGTTCGTGGCAGGCTTGCCAGACTACGTCAAGACGGCGGGCAAGGTGGTGCTCGCGGCGCCGTTCGCGTTTCATGGGTTGAACGGAGTGCGACACCTCGCGTGGGATATGGGTAAATGTGCGTCTCCCTTCGTTCTCTTTCTCGGTTCGGGTGGACGTGCGCTGACGGACGGGCGCGCGCGCGCGCGCATAGTCATGACCGTCAAGGGCGCGTATCGTTCTGGGTATGCGGTCCTGGGGGCGACGGCGCTCTCGACGGCGTATCTCGTGTGGTGGTGAGGTGTGGATCGGGCACGTGCGAGGCGTAGGTGGACCTAAACGTATGCGCTCGTTTCGTTTTTTTTTTTCTTTCTCCATTTCGAGCTCGGAAATTTAAGCGTATTTCTCGCTCGTGTGTCTTTTTTCCGAGATATGTGGCTCTAGTGGGGCAGGAGACAACGCGAAGCGTTTTGCAGAACCTCGGAATCCGCTGCGCGTTATCGCCACTTCGGGACTTAGCCGGATAGCCGGACGATGATGTCAATTCCACTCTCGAGTGCTTGCGACGTCTGCAGCCTGCAGGGGCTACCTCACTCGTCACGTCATCAAACCCGAGCCGAAGTTCGAAGGTGGCGTTGGAGCGTTTCACTGGCTTGTTTAGGCGGATCGCCGTTCCGCAACAATCTACGTCTCGAGCGATAAGGGACCAATGCGAGCCAACGATGTAACCCAGCGCTGGTGACCTTCTCCAAGCACGCCTTGGAATCGATCAGGGTTGTACAAGGGGACTTTCGTATCCCTAGCCTCAACCTAGCCTCAGACGCATAGTCCTATATCTAGATTCGTGGGTGTATTTCCTCGTTGCTCTATCCCTTTCGTGAGGACTGTAGGAAATGGCGGTAAGAGCTTACAGTCAGATGCGTAGTCATCCTCCTGTGCTCGGAGATCGCCGATTTACAGTGTGTGCTTTGTCCACTAGAGGCCAGAGTGCATGACACTAGACCTCCGCTACCATTGTTTCCTGTCGCATATGTGCCGTTTCGTGTTCTCAACTAGCAACAATCCAACATACTGAGCAGAGGCACCTCGGACTACTACCAGGTGACCAAGCATGGCATTTTGCGACGAACGAGATCGTGGGGCCGCTTGATAGTAGATAAACAGGATAGAGTCACCTTCGCTTCGACCATGCCAGCTGACACCACTTGATATCACATGGTAAGTCGTTCAAAGCATTAGAAGGCTCTAACCTCAATTCGGAAGATATCTACCGCTCTGGTATTCGCTTGTGGAGGGACCCACAATCCACCCATTTGGGAAATTGCCGTTCAAGTCGAACAAAAGAAGGTGGATCGTCGGTCCTGCGGTATAAAGCCTCCTGTGAAGAGCGACGAGCGAGCCTCATCAGTCATCCAGACCTACCTCCATCGAGAACGATGTCTGAAATCGGTGAGTCGCTCGTACACGTCGTCGACGGCTCGTCTCACGGCTCGCTCAGCACCTACCTCCCCCGTCGAGGGCGCCCTCCCATCCGCGCTCGACCCCGTACAGGTCCCGCAAGGCTACTTTCCCATCGAAGTCGTCCAGTTCTGGCGGGGCGAGTACAGACCACGGATCCCCCTCCCCCTCCACTGGTCCATCGTGGTCCGCACGTCCACCGATAGGGGCAACTGCCACGAGATCGTGGGCGACAAGGACACGTACGCGACGCAGGACCGATTCAACGTCGCGCTGCGCACCGACGGGGATTGGCGGGGCGGACACGTCGTCGGATACGTCTCGCCGGCCCGGATGGACGATCTGGCGAACCACATCGCGCTGGTGCCGGTCGTGAGGTATCGGTTGGGGTGGAACTGCCAGAACTGGGTGTACGACGCGCTGCAGGGGCTCAAGGACCCGGACATGTACGCGGACGACAAGTTGACGTTTGGGAAGCTGCAGACGCAGATGACGAATCTCTTGGAGGCTTGGGAAGCGGGCGATATCTGATCTGGTGGTCTGGAGTTCTGTCGACTGTGCGGGGGAGCGTGAACACGAAGAAACGAGACGAATCGAAAGTGATTGACTGCGCTGAGCTGTCTTGCTTTGTTATGTAACACTTTGACGTAAATGCCACTATATCGCGCTTGTTTCGCTAACCGCTACTACCTCGGTACTACCGAAGCAAAATGGGTCGACCCCACACTCGGTGGAACAACCAAGATGCTTATCTCGACTACAGGTGGAATCCTGCGACGTCCATTTGGTGTCTACCCGCGACGTTTTCTAGGTCCGATGCACAATGGAAACGACCCGGACATGGCTCGCAGTGTATAGCGCTTGGATAGGCAATGGCCAAAAGCCAGGATTCCTTTGTGCGATGGTCCACACTGATTGACTCCACACTCCACCAGTGTCGATCGATCATGGGCAACTACGTGGGCGTCGAGGCGCTCACCACCGCTTGGATGGCGACCTCACCGGGGATGACAAAGGAGCCGCCCTGTGGTGGCGAAGGAGAACGCTCCACAAGCCCACACGCAACAAAGATAATGGACGTATAAAACATGGTGAACGACGTCCTACGACACCAATCCAGCGTCTCGTATCCAACCTCGAATCACCCCTACACTCACTCGACGACCCATGTCTAACAGCGGTGAGCTCGCTCCAGCACGCCGTCTTGCAGTCCGATCGCTCACCTGCAGTAGCATATCCTTTCCCGACTTTGCTCGAGCCCGTGCGCGTCCCAACGGGCCACTTCCCCATCGAGGTGGTCCAGTTCTGGCGCGGCGAATACGGTCCAGGTCGTCCCCTCCCCCTCCACTGGTCCATCGTCGTCCGCACGTCCGCCCAGCGGGGAAATTGCCACGAGATCGTGGGCGACACGCTCACGTATGCGACCCAAGACCAGTTCGACGTCCCGGTCGACTGGGAGAAGCACCCAGACTGGCGGGGAAGTCACGTCGTCGGGTACGTGTCGCCACGGAGGATGGAGGAGTTGTTGACGCGGATCGCGCTGGTGCCTGTCGTGCGCGCGCGGTGGACGTGGAACTGCCAGAACTGGGTGTACGACGCGTTGGCGGGGCTCAATCGGCCGGGTCTCTACACGGACGTCGATATGACGTTCGGTGCGCTGCAAACGCAGATGTGCTGCCTCTTGGAAGCATGGGAGATGGGCGACATTTGATCGGTCGGCGATGTTCGAGTTGACGAAGTAAGAGAACACTGCGAACATATGACTACAATTGTAACCATGAACTGAAGCGGATTGTCGATGTCCTGAAGTGGCTGGAACTGCGTGAGTCAGGTCATACTGCCTTGAGATAGAGGTCGGCCCATATTGCTGATAGAAATTGCTGCTGCGTACCCACCAGGGAATAACTGAAACGCGTACCGAGCGCAGCTTCCGCGATGACGTACCTTACCAGGGCCTGTGACGTGCACCGTCATTTGATGCTGTGGCAGCATCGTGAGAATACAAGACTAGATTGGTACCACGTCTTGCTGTGGACAAATGAGTCTGAATGGATTCCAGTGCACAGGCATCCCTGTCTATACTGCGCGCAGTCTCGTCTCGTACGTCGTAGTCGGGCAAGGTCTCAGTGGAACATTGTACGTCGTCGATTGTCAACGAAAGCGATCACAATGAGTAGAGGAAGTAGAGGGAGACAAACGTAGTTATTTAAAGGAACGAGAAATCTCACGTCCTCGCTAGTCTCACCACCTTCGCCGGCGTCTTCTAGCCCTCGACCGTAGGCTCGTAGATGCAGGCGTCCGGGGATCGCTTCTTGATACACTCGTCAAAGAGCCAGTGGAAGGGCGTCGCATACGTGACGTCTACGGCATCTCCCTCGCCAGTTCCGCCGGAGAGGAGACCGAGGATGCGTCCCTCATGGTCAGCGATGATGGCGCCGGAATCACCAGGGGAGGAGAAGGCGCTTTTCTTCCAGTAGCCGTAGGTGTAGATCGCCAAATCCATCGACGTCTCGCGATCGCCGTTCGGGAGGTATTCCCCGACGAACGACATGATGCCGGAAGCGCGACCAATGGTCGCGCCTGTGCTGGTACCGTTCTTGATCACTAACTTACACCCATCGCCCTTCTTGTTCAGCATGGTCGAGTGGTGCAGCCGCTCATCGTCTTCGATACCATGAAGGAAGCGGAAATAGTCGGTCATGTGGGTATACGAAACAGCCGGGGGCCGCCAGGTTAGGACACATTTTCGCGGTGAGGTTGGACATCTTGGTACCTTGGCATGACAGTTAGACAAGACGACCTCAGTTGGACGTGAAACGTACCAAGATCGATCACGTTGCCCTTGAAGTTCTTCCAATCGATCTTCTCACTGTCAACTGAGAGCCCAGTCCTCCCTGAAACATTTCGCGCCAGCATGGACGGAGGTAGGAGGGGAGTAGGCAATATGGCCTAGGACCAGCTGGCTCTCTGCACTCCAATACTTCGTCACTTCGGAGTGGAACTCGTTTAGAACCTCCCGCAAGAAGCTGTGGCTGTGCAGGGTCCGGTCGGAGCAGAGCGGAACGGGAGTAGAAGGCGGAAGACCTAGCTAGGTCCACGAAGAGAAACAGTGACTCCCGGAACCCGACCTCGACATCGGTCAGCTCAAACTGCTGGAGAAGTTCCTCGCAGCCAACCACCGCAACCTTGGCATGCTCGCGGGTGCGAGACTCGGGCTTTACTCCGATCCAGAGGATAGGCGGACCAGGCTCCTCGTCCTCGGGGGCGAAGCGGATGACATCGATGGTTGTCCATGCAACGTTGATGTGAATCTAGGTAGTCGGGGACTCGTGGGCCTAGTTCGTCCCAGGCGTTTGTGATCGGGTGGTCGAGGACTGGCCTGGCCTCCTTCGGCACGCAGTAAGCCTCGTACCAGTGTAAAACTGTCCTCCTTTGGGAGAGCCTCTCCACCATCGCACCCGGAAACGAAGTGACCCGCCTGTTGCACGCGGTCGGCTGGCTACCTGCCAGTCGGGCCGCGATGCGACTCCTTTCAGCACTGGCGCAGGGCTCAGACTCTCATTGAGCTCGACAGCACGAGTTTTGATTGGATGTACCTAGTTGATGACATTCCCTTTGAATGACGTATTTTTCAAGGAGAATGTTATCAACCAGGTACGTTTCCAAGCTGGTACGATCCTCCGCGCTGTTCGTTCGCGGATGCCTCTGATCGCTATCAATGTCTCAGCTTCATATCATCTTTACCGGCGGGCAACTGGCACTCAACTCCGCCTGGCACGTCATTCCTGGGGCCTTGCATCACATTTCGCTGTAGATTGCGTGTTGACCATTCGTTATCACCGGGGACCGCGTAGTATTCCCGAAAATAGTCGAATGAGGGGGTCGGTTCGCCGGTAGCACGAGTGAATGTCACGATCGCTTTGTCGTCCGTATCGGAGTAGCCGGGCACTTCACTACAAGTGGCAGGAGTCCCCAGGGAAAAGCACGGATGACAGGCGACGACTTTCCCTCGATACGCCAGCATACGTCTGGCGAGTTCGCGCGCCATTTTTGTACAGCAGCCATATTGAATCGGGTCGAAAACCACGAGACGCCCGGGCATCGGATCATCGCTAGCTGGCTTGTTGTGTTGTTTGTTCGAGTTTCTGCAAGGGTCGAGTTCGACGAAGGAATGTTGATTCCATGGAAATCAGAACCACTGGGAGTAGTCAGAATGAACCGGTCCAGACTGGAAAGCACGAAGCGTGTCTTGCTTTGACAAAATGACAGCACCTAGAAGTTAGAACTGACTAGCTTATTAAGAAAATGGGGGAAACCGACGGGCAAAGGCGGTAAACCCCGAAGAATGACTAAGCTGTGCACGGACCTCTTCAGGCGTTGCATCTTCGAGCCTTCGAGTCGGAGAGAAACAGTGCGCGCCACTGCATCGCCGAGTAGAAGCAACCAGTGCTGCTGACGTCGTCGTGTGGTCCGTTCGTATGGCGAATGGCAGGAGAACCCAGCCTCAATTCAGTCGTCGTTGCAATCCAAACGTAAGTGCAATAAACGATGTCTCGGATGACCAGACGGCCGGGGGTGAGCATATTGCAGTAGCTGGACAACAAGGCATGTGGACGAGGCTCCCAGTACCAATGTTCGTTTTTGGCGCGCACAGAGTGGATTTGTCTCAGCTGCGGTGGAGCACGCCTAACACGACCATTGGTAGGGCCTCGACTCGACGTCGTGTGGGGCCCCGGAAGGGTGGCACTGTTCGGCTGCAAGTCGACCGCCACAACTTCAATGAGGCCTTACCATTAAGTAACTATGTCGAGTGTCGTACAAAGAATGAATGAATGAAGAACACGGTGAAAAGGGACATCATCGACCAGATATTCATCCCACTCACTTCTCCACCAACCAAAAAGAGGCTCCGGCCTGGTAGCTCAGCGACCGCAGGCAGGGAAGACGATGCCGTGGTACTTTGTCTTGTCTTCTCCCCGCCCCCTGCCCACATCGGTGCTATAGGTCTGATACTGCTCGCACTGTAAAGGGTCCAGACCTCCATCCATTGCAGCGTGTCAAGCATTGGACACTCGTCGTTCATGTCGCCTGGCATTCACGCTTGCGCCGCCTCCTCCACCAGTCGCGACGCAGCCAGAAGACCAGACCCAGCGCCGTCGCGCCCCCGCCTCATTATCCCCATCGCCGCGCACCGCATCTTCTATTCAGACATGCAGGCAGGCTGCCGAACACCGAACCCACGCCGAGATCGATCACCACGCGTCGTTGGACAATTCATCATGTCTTGGGCATGTTTGCAAACCTCGTCCCAGCGGCGCACGTCCGCGGCCTTATTGGTGCGCCCCCTAGCAGGATGCAAGTGAAAATGTTGGAGGGAGATAAGAGCGAAGAAGGCCGCGACGGGAGAGACAGCGTCTTCGTCAATGATCGAATCGATTGGCGCGTGAAGGGTGAATGGGCGGGGGAGCGTCGGTCCGAGGGTTTCGTGCGATGGATCGAATCCAATGTAACCTTGCGTGTTCATACTGACTGCTATCTCGTTGAGCAATGGACACGCTTGCAAAAGCTATAGCAGTTCGTTGGGGGTGATCCTGTGCGCTGTGTTCCAGCCCCAGTTGCAATTTACCCAGAGTTTCTCTAGGCACGGCCATGCAGAAGTCAACTTGAGCAAGTCGATGACCGTCAGACCCACGTTCCACTCGATGTCGAGGGCAAGGCTACGAAGGTTGCTGAATTTCATACGTGGTCGCAAGTCATCCAATCCGAGAAGTGGCGTGGAGTGTGCGTTGGGGTTCGAACTAGTATGACACACTTGGAAGTCGTGGATGGTGCTGCCAGCGCCGGACATTTGGACGCTTGCAAGACAGGAAGAGAGCTCCGACCGCGAAGGATAATCGAAAACTAGGACAGCGAGCCGTGCGACTGTAGGTAGTCGGACGCGAGAGATGGATTGAGAAACAGAGCTCCAGGATTTAGGTTGGAAGGACATATCGTGCAAGTTGGGAAATACGGGAGGCGAATCGAACTGTGGCACTGGCGTATTCATGGTGAAGCAGAGTCTAGTCAGACAACCTATGCGTGACAGATGGGTGATCGTGACGGCATCCAACGGTACTTGGGCACATGCCACATCCTCGAGTCTCTGCCACCCGCAAATACAGCTAGAAACGGCGTTTTCAGAAGAGCGATCGATAGCCAGGAAGTGTGCCCGTCTGACGTTTGGACAAAGCTGTGGAAATACCTCGAGGAAATGGAAATCATTCAGGCCAAACGTCGTCTTACTTGTATCGATAGAGATACAAAAAGAGACACGGAAGACGGAGGACGGACGGGAGGGGAAGATGTAACAGGAGCGCGGCGACACCATATTCGCAGTCCAGTGAACAAATGTTGGGAAAGAGCGGCTCAGTAGTTGGCGGATTCGAGAGAATGCTGAGGGATTTCTCATCGAGTTCGCGGTGGGACCTCTTTATGGATCGGATGCGACGGGTGTATGTTCGAAGGACATCCCACTCTGTCTGTGTGGGTGGCCTGCGAAGCGATTGCTGCGGCATGGAGAGAATTAAACGTTGTTCGTGACAAATCCTCGTAATATCTCGCCGGGGTCATGTATTTCTGCCGAGATGGAGATGCTTCTGGAATGCATCGCAGGAGGGGTCTTAGGTCTTCCAACTCTTCCCAGAGTGTGTCCAGCGCCAGTTCTTTAAACGCGTGACATGTTCTTGCCAGGGATGGAAGATCGGCCTGACTGCATGGCGAGAATCTCTCCTATCTCAAGCGCGTGTGCATCTGACCAAGAGTGGTTTAGACTCCGCAGTCTGCATCTGCAAAGGCCAAACGCACATTTACATACAATTCAACCTCGCGAAACCGCCAGACGAAGCCGACCGATGTTTGTACCCCACCTACATGTACTGCCTACCATGCAATAAGCACGGATTTAAATTTTAAAAAAGCCATCAGATTAAACGCCGACACGCCCCAGAGGTATGCATAGATCAACCCAGGCGGCAGTACCGGCCACGACCAAACCGAAAGGCATCGCGAACGGGAAGGCGGACGCTGGAAATGCGTCATCGCAGGTGGGTCATCGTGATGACGGAAGGCTGTTTTTGATAGGGTGCACTATATCGTCCCTCTAGATCTAGCATGAGAGGCAGGTCGTAGCGCAGGATAGCCATGTTTTGACCTCCCGTGAAGGTCGGCTGAAGGTTGCTGAGAGGGCGAACCCAGTAATTGCTGACGGTCTGGTTTGCTATGACGACGACGGAGCAACGTTGACCGGCGTGAATGGGTATCGAGTCGACATCTGTGGGTTGCACTTTGTTCCCGTCCACCTCGATGATGGTCAACTGGCGTCCATCCATCGAGGAGTTGAAGTAGGGGTGGCAAGACGTGTTGATGATGCGGAAACGATAGCGCAGTCCAGGCTGAACGTTGATGACGGAGAGCATGATGACGGCGTTTTCTGTTCAGACGATGAGATAACGTACGATAGAAAATGGATCCGGACTCACCATCGTCAATGTCGTACATATGTGCGAGGGGATCATAGATGACCAGTGGTCCTCAAAGTCCGTCACAATATTGGGTCGTATAGTGAGAGTGATACCAGTACGTTCCACTCTGACCGATGTGATTGAACTTGTAGTTCAACGTTCCCTGTTGACGAATCGGGCACTGGTTTACGTATGCAACACCGTCGGCCCAATTGGACTGGTGCCAATTAAAGATTCCGTGCCAATGCTTTGGAAACCACATGAGGGTCTGGTCCGCAAGATGAGAGGCATCAACACTTACGATGCTGGTCTGAGAAGAAGGCTTCCATGGCGAACAGGCCCACCAACCCTCAAACGTCGTCGCGACATGATGCCCGATTCTCCGAACAAGACGATGACCGTGCGGATGGTAGAGTCCCGCCAACTCCGAAAATAGATCATGGAGCTTTGAACGAAGCCGTAGTTGAAAACCTTCACAGGTCAGTCGTTGCCGACCGCGATAGTAGTAGGTACTAGTACGGCCACCATCAGGTCTCCCGAGCAAGTCTCGAACAGATCAGGATCGCCAGGAAAAGGCTGGCAACCTCGCACGAGCCAGTGCATGCAGGTCAGCGAAACAGCCCTCAAGATGATAGTTTGACCAGTGCAGTTAGAGTGACCGGGCCGTTGGCTGTCCGAGGCGGAGTGGCAATTTGGGATGATTGAGTGCCCACCGCCACGCCGAAGTCAAAAGTCTAGATACACTGCTGCTAAACGTAGAGAAATAATGCTGGGTCATTCATACACTTCGTGTCTGAAACTAACAACCTGAGACAGGGAGTCAAAAAAGTGGCTGACGAGCCCATTCGCGAATAGAGCGCATGTTCAAGCTTATAATTACAAACCAGGCGCACCAATCGCACCTTCACAATCTCGTCACTTCAGAGTAATTCCCAGATCCTCCGCGATGATGGTCGCAGCCTTCTCTCCGACCAACAACGCAGTGGAGTACGTGTTCTAGCCAGAAAGAAATGATGATCAACGGAGTCCCACTCGAACGTCACGTTTGTGTCACGTACATTTCCGACGTTAGTCGGGCAGATAGACATATCTGGATCGCGATGAGGAAAGGGGCAAAACAATCTCGTGATACATACCGGCGACCTTAAGTCCCTCCACTCCGTACACATTCAGACGCGCGTCCACCACCCCACCTTTGTTGCGGGGTTTCATGGCACACGTCCCAAGCTGCAGCAACATGTTCATAAACGGCATTCAATGGAAGGAGATATCGGGAAGCTGACCGAGTGCCAAGTCGTCTGTACTGTAATTAGTTGGAAAACGGTCTTAGCGATAAAAGATGAGACAGTCGAGCAGGGACAACCCACCGGTGTCCCGAGTGAACGCTTCAATGGCTTCGTCGTCCTCTTTGGAGTAAACAATGTCGGGCGCATCCACTGGTACGGGGTCATCCAGCTCTTTACAAGCAGCGGAGCTGCTAGAACAAAACTTCGGGTGACTAACGGCAACTTCACCTCGATATGTGGGCATACGCCTGGCAAGTTCGCGCGCCATTTTGTACAATAGAGTGAGCTGGGCAATATCACCGGGTCTGAGGTCAACGTTAGTGGGTACCATGACTGGTATCAGGAAAACTATAAAGCCCACTTGGAGCAATAGCCGGGATCAAACTCCAGGGGTGATTTTGGATCTTCATTGGATGTAATATGCACCCTACCGATACAGTCTGGGTACATCTTGAGCGCTGGTATATCAGAGAGATGACACAGTAAGTTGCCAATCATGCTTACGAGATAGTAGAAAGCCGAAAAGACTTTGCGACCACTCGAAATGGAGTGACTCGGGTTCAATGGGAAGCTAGCGCAAGACAATGGACATGAGGAGCTTAATCGGGGATGCGGAAGTGACTTGCCCAGCAAACGGCACTATCATGCCCAACGGCCTATCGGGATTGTTCTTGAAGAAAATTTCCCATCGGAACTGCAATGCTGGCCCAGCAGACGCCAGCTGTGCCGCTGTCGGCCGCACTTTCACTGTGACTTCCATTCCACTGTAATCACGACAATGAGCAACACACACGGGTACACCAGAAACTCAGAGGCGGACGTATGCGCAATCTTTCCAGTCCCGTCCTTCTCCCACCCTGGAAGGTGTGCTAAAAACCTCGGTGACACACAACGCACCACTGAGGGAAATGTGCGACTTACCTGCGATCGCTTGAGGGTCTGTCCAAATATCATCCATAGTCTCAGTCTCTTCTGACGAATAAAACGCTGCACAAATGCCGACATGATCTGCAAAATATCTCGTGTGCTTCTGATATGAGGACTTGAATATACTGAACATACCTTGATAATTCTCCCCGACGCCCGGTAATTCAATTTCCACAGGGATATTGTACTTCCAGAGCGCGGACGGCGCACCAATACCTGACCTTTCTAATATGGACGGGGAGCCAAACGCTCCAGCAGAAACAACAATCAACTTGCTGGCCATCGCAGTGGCGACCTTCTCGCTACCCTCCGCGACATACTCGATTCCGACTGCGCGTCCGTTCCTATCGCTAACGTGAGTTAGTTCATAAATATACATTCAAGTACACGAACTTAATGATAACTCGTTTGACTCGCGTTCCCACCATGATCTCCAGGTTCGGATTGTCTGCGTGTGGATATAGATAATTGGAAGCGGCGTCTGAACGCTTTCCGGTGATGGGGTTGACATATCTTTGATTGACATTGGGTCAGTGGATAAGTCTTTTCTCTTCGCTGAATGCTCGCCTGCAAGCTGGCTAGTAATATAAGTAGGTCATTGCACACGTATAGCAGAATGATTTACGCACACCGTACGCATTCGCGGACTTGAAATCGTTGTTATCATCGACTTGCGGACGATCAGGATCGTATGTCCTAGCCACATCCAATAACTGCCTCCCAAATCCGAGGTCGACGCCGCCGGTGGATATCAGGGTCGGTCCTGAGTAACCGTGCACTGGCCTGCCTTGTATAGGTGTGAAAGTTTCCAGCTATATAACCAGCTATGAACTCTCATCGTCCTACGACGTCTGGATGATCTTACCTTCTTAAACAGAGGAAGAACATCACTGAAGCTCCATCCATCGTTTCCCAACGCACTCCATGCGTCATAGTCCGACGCGGCACCTCGCACGTACAGCATAACTCAAAAAATAGCCAAGATCAATGGGTGCGAGCAATTTGTTGATTACGACTCACAGTTGACAGCAGAGCCGCCGCCAACACTTCGACCGCACGGAACGATGGCGGCGCGTCCGTTGAGGTATGGACTCGGTGTGGCAACGTTCAGGGTCACCCTTGTGCTCTGCGGCGATAGGTTCTCGAGGTATCTGCAGGGCTGGACATGGTGGGGGACATCACGAGAATGCTGGCCGCTTTCTACGACGAGGATCTTGAGGGAGGGGTCTGCGGCGATCAATCTCCCTGCGACAACGCAGGCGGTCGTTCCACCTAGGATCAGTAGATAAGTAACGCACGAGATGTAGGAATACGATAGAATCCTACCCCCGGCAAAGATGATATCAAAAACTGACGCCATACCGTCGTGATTCGAGACGAAGAAGACGCACAGCTAGGAGCGTCACCGACATGGTGTTACGGGACCGTTATATACACATTTTCTTTCGGGCCCCGAGAGCGGCTGAAAGTGCCTAGTGGGGAATCGCCGAACGCGGGGTTCCTGTGATCAATGATGACATGTAGTCAATGACACACATCAAACGTAAAAATGGATCCAGTACGGACAGTTGTCGGTTGGCTGATCCAGCGACAGAGTACGAGAGTAAGGAAAGGGTCAGAAGCAGCATTATGAACCGGGCTGCGGGCCAAAGCAGCCTAGTCTGAAACAGATCACAATGGAAAGATGTTGCGCCATCCAAGGCGTCTCTTGTACATGAAACCAAGTTTCAAGTCATATTCCAAGCCAGTTGACTGCCAGATCTGCATGGAACTGAAAAATGAGCTTGGATGAGGCTAGAGGGGTCACCAAATTAAGTGGTTCAGGCGGCAGAATCGACCATGGGCGCATCAAGGCTCGTGACGTGATATGAAATTCCGCGGTTCTAGAAGAAAAGAAGGTTATGTAGTGGATGGCGCGGATGGCGCTGTCTAATCGCCGCACGACTTGTGTGAAGGAAGCGGAAGACCTGGGGAACCAAGATTTCACAAAGCCTGAGGTTGAGCTTCACGAGATTGATTACGTAATGCTATGCGAATCTGCACGAGCAGCTTCAACCTTTTTCACTTCGACTTCAGTCGGCTTAATCTTGATATACATTCACTGACATATGTTCAACTCGACGTTGGATGAAGAATTCCGCGAGGATTGATCGAGATCGAGGCAGGATGCCAGTGGGTCTGGGATCTGCATCTGAACCAGTGGCACGAACCGCCTACTACTGAATCTGATCTCAAGGAGTCACAACCGGCGGCTTGGAGGTCCTCACCGCCTGTCTCTCGAGTCTCAAGGATGTTGTTGATCATCACTGGACCATTCGCTCCATTCGCATCTTCGGTTGGTCTACTCAATCCCCGGCGGCCGCCACTGATGAGATGACACTGCAGAGTTGATCATTTGACCGACTGCGATTCTCGGAGGCTCTCGGAATGGAGCGTCGCGTGCGAGTCTGACCTAGCTCATGCACTGAATCAGTTCGTTTTTTCCCTAAACCGGCTAGCGTGTCACTGACAGGTTTTTTTAAATCGGAACTGATAAGGTGGGATATGTCATGTAAGCGGTGTCCTGCTTATCTTGCCACTGGAACGTCCTTATAGTTCGCAAGCTCCCCCTCTCGGTATCAGAGTGGGTTCTCCCTTTTATTTTATTAGACGCTCGAAAGTGTATTCTTCAGATGGCTACTGCAGCCAATTCTGTTCCTCATCCAACCCTCATTCAGGTGAGAACTCGTCTGTGACAGCGTTTGATGTCCGTTTGATGTGCCATAGGTTGACCCATTCGTGTAAGCGCGTGGCATGTCATCAGCTTAGACCAATTTACTTACATACATTGGCTGCAAGACCTGCGCACAAACAAAAGGTTCTCATTGGTGCTGTGCTGTGCATCGAGCTAACGATGGATTCACAGTGTCTACATAACAGGTGGCAGTGTGTCCTATTGCGGGAGTTGTGTGGATGCGCTTTGATCGTCTTTATCTAGCCCCGAGATACCTCCCGTTGCGACCGTGAAACCTGGCGAGGTACGCCGATAGACCGGGGTCCATCATACCAGACATTTCTCACCCCATTCCCAGGTATTCAACATCGAATGTGTTGGTATGTAGCCTGCCACGGTGATGCACGGTGCATGGCCGCTTACGGGCTGCAACTTTGCAAGACTGGACCGGTGCACAGATCGGGAATAACGATTGTACGTCCCAGTCCCCTCTCTTCCTCCTGCGTCATGTCTGAGACTTCCGCCGAATTGTAGTCAGTGATGACGTCCGCGATGTCGACCTCACTTCTGTCCACAATCTTTCGGGCCCGATTGCTGTAGAGGGCGCAGAGCCTGGTGATTGTCTTGTGGTTGACATCCTAGATGGTATGCCAAAAGACCATTTGTCGTATACACCAACCCTGTCAAATTGCAGTGAAACCGTTTGACAAGATGCCATGGGGCTATACCGTGAGTCGGATTGTCGTTTCTGAGAATATTCACAGACCACTCGCAGGGTATCTTTGAACTGGAAAACGGAGGTGGCTTGTTCGGTGAATCGGTTCTTTTGTGTTCGAAGCACTTTCCTGACGTCACTTTGTAGCGCGAGAGTTCCAAAGCAGAGCGGCGAAGGCCATCTGGGACTTCGAGGGTAAGATATCTGTGCTAAGTTACACTCCCGGGGTAATGAACACCGAACCAGGCGTCTACGCAACCTCGAGACACATCCCCGGCGTTCGTTTCGCTGGTGTTTCTCATCCCGGATTGATCGGAACTGCGCCTTCTCATGAACTTCTAGCCACCTGGAACAAACGAGAAGTAGGTCTGATCGACGCGCACCCCAATTCTGTTCCACCAGTTGCATTTGGGCCCCTCGCTACAGGGGCATACGTCGGCCAAGACCTTCCAGATGACGTTAGAGAGAGGATATACCGCGATGGTGCACGCACCATTCCGGGCCGTGAACATGGAGGAAATTGCGACGTGAGTGGTCCTGCAAAGTATCGTTGCGCGCGTGGCTGCTATATCGATCATAGATCAAGAACTTGTCCAGGTAAGCTTCTGCGTGTCGAGGCTCAGATAGCAAGTGGACTACCTCCCAGGGGCTCCCGTTGTTATTTCCCGGTCTTTGTAGAAGGGGCAAATCTCTCTGTTGGCGATTTGCACTTTTCGCAAGGTGATGTACGTCAGCTCGTTTGGAATCGTCTCCGTTGTAATTAGATATTAATATACATGTAGGGAGAGGTACAGTCAATCCCCAGCGCCTGTGTAGCCGTACCTGACCTTCGTGTGCTAGCTTTCTTTCTGTGGTGCCATCGAAATGGTAAATGTTATTCTTGTTTTGCCGCCATATGCATAGCCAACGATGATCGCAGGCTGGAATCATCAAGTTCAAGACTAGCATCATCACAGGTGGTGTCGAAAAGTTCGCATTGAAGCAGCCAATTTTCTTGGTTCGTCGCAATCCATTTGTGATCCGCTTGGGCTCTGGATTCTGAGTGCTTTCACAGCCGTCACCGGTGGACCCGTTTTACTCGGCCAAGGTGAAACCAGCTTGACCATCATCATCTCACAGGATTCTGATTAGAAAGCAGCTTATCTTCGAGGGTATCAGCGTTGACATTCGTGCGCGACGTGTCACGTCTTCGTTTACTCTGCGCTGATAAACACAGATGGCGATGGAAAGCAATACAATATGGATGCGTGAGTTCATGTTTCACGGACGACATATTGGCATCAAGACATTCCATCAGCACCGTGGCGTATAAGCAAGCGGCACTCAATGCTATTGCATATTTGCAAAAGGTGTGCATTGGGTTGTGTTACGGAGCTGCCATTGATATCTAATCGTTCTACTTAGATCGGCTACAGTGAGTGAATTCTTTCTCTTTCCTAGGCATTCAGAGTTGACAAATGTTGCTGCGATTGATGTCAGCCCGTGAACAAGCCTGTACGCGTAAATCGTTTCATATCGAGCCGTAGTTTCTGACTTGAGTTGTTGAAGACCTCCTTCTCTCGGCGGCCCCGATTGAGAGCCACGTCGGCGCGGTCGTGGTACGTGTGGGATTCATACTCTGGAAGGTAAGTAACTAACGCGCAGTGTCGGAGGCAGGATTCTCCGAATGCCTGCGTCACGCTCGCTCTGCCCTTGGGCATTTTCGAGCACGTGCGTCCAACTTTGCCTTCGCCTTCGGGCTCACATGACTACCATGTTAAACTGGTTTCGCAGGACATTTTACCCAAAGTAGAGGGACTCAAGAAGCTGAACTTCGGCCAATGTGCGATTCGCAGCGATGGTGTGCTCTAGTACTTCGCCCAACTATGGCACCGGATCGAGATCAGATGTACATACTAAAGACAAAGCAGCGAGCGATTCTATCGTTCCTTTTAGACTTACAGTCGGTATAATGGACGAGAGGTTCGTATGTAGCTAGAGAAGAGCTCGTGCCATGCACCAGGTTCATGTTACGCATCAACTCATCTCACGCTATTGCCTGACACTCCCACACACTCCCCGCAACACCTCCGTCCCAGGATTCACATATTCACGTGGCAGACCCAGTGGAACAAGCCCGCTCGCCGTCGTCCATCGAGCAAGGCATCTCTTCTTGACGGTCATGAGGACCTCGTCGATCTCAACCCAGTCGGCTTTGAGAACGATCATGAGTGACTACGCAGGTCCGCAGGCAACGGGATCGAGCACCGTACGACAACCCTGCGGATCCGCTCCGCGTGCGTGTTGTGGAGGACTGGCCCCCCTCACGAACTCCCGTCGTGGCGATCGCACGCTCGGAAAGCATTGTCAGTCGCAGTATCACCAAGCGGCGGGCCAGCTCGCGTGCTGCTGCCAACTCTGGTGACTTATTTTTCGGGTGAATTGAATTTAAATCGGAGATAACAATTTATTCCTGTTGAACTTGAGTAGGAAAAACAAGCTACACTCGGCCGAGAAGCCGAGTGAGTAAGCTATGACGTAGCGTTGACAAACAGCTGCCAGAGGGCGACTCAGATTACCTATCAAATGAAATTCAGTAGTACTATATAGTCTCGATATTAGAATAGGGACTAAACGGCGAATCCTACTACTGAACGCCTACCATCTTGTCTGAGTCCGCCCGCTCTCTAGCCTGATTTATAAGGTTATGAGCCCCGCCTCGCGCTCTTACTCGTCTATCAATTCCAACGCATGAAATAGGGGGGCTGACAAAATGGAGAAGCTTGCAACGCTGAACGCTTTCAGATCCGATGTCTGGGGAAACGACCATATGTTTCTGGAATCTAGAACCAGACGATCTGGGTCAAACGTCCGGAGCATAGGCCCGTACCTCAACTTCGGCAAACATCTTGCAGCAGTGCGATCCTTTTGCTGTTATGCAAAAAACATCCCATCGTCTCTCTTAATTACGCAAGAATATCGTGATGCTATGATTGCACTCAAAGACGCACGGTCCATGTATGTGCGTGGTGCCTGTATAGTAGGCCAACCAGGCATTGGTATGAAGTCGCACACAACTCACTTTAAGCTGGATTGCTAATCCGATCGCAGGCAAATCGTGCTTCGTTGCATATGCCGTCATTGAATGCCTCCGCGCGAGGCAGCCGGTTGCCGTGCAAGTGGCCTGGTTCCACCGCCATTCATACATATTCTTTTCGGAGCGGTCTGTCACCTTCCACAGTGACGAAGATTGGTCGCCATTGCATTACAATCCAGGAACGTGGTGCTTCTCAGACTCAAACGATGGGATGGAGATCCCTATAACACCATTCTTATTCGCCAATGTTCGAGTATTCCAAACCACATCGCTCGTTTCCAACCATCGAAAGTGGATGAAGGAACTCAATGCCGGTCTATACTACATGAACCTATGGTCCGTCGAGGAGATCGAAGATCTTGCGTAAGTTGCTCTTCAGTCTGGTTTCGTCACATCTGATCGGCGAGCATCAGCTTCATATGTAATTACAATAGCTCTGACACCGAACTCATGAAAGATCTTGCACACAAATGGGGCCCCGTTCCCCATGTGTTAAAATCATGTGTATTTAATCCTGGTTACAAGATGCATTATGAATCCACTCTCAATGCCGCAATCGAGAGTGTCACAAGAAACCCACATGAAGTTGTATGGACAGTCTTTGATGCGGGTGGGGTGCCACCCAATTCCGATGCATCAACCGTCTTTTTTGTCAAACCTCAGGAGGACCAGGGTATTGTCCGCCACCACCTCCCCACCATGTTTATCCCTACATCCTGGATCATCGACAGGTTGATCATGGCCCTCGACGCACTCCCGATTTCGCAGAGCATAGAGTTTTTCCACACTTTTTGTCTCCACAGTACAATCTGGCTGGTGGCAGAACCTGTTTTCGAGCCGATTACCCACCGCTTCTTGGTCCCTGGTCGATCCATCACTATCCAATGGTTCAATGGCAAATCCACTCAGGACCTTGAGCTTCCCCCCCTCAAATATACCATGGAAGCTGATTTGCGAAACACCCCACCTTTCTACTGGTTCCCCCATGTGCTGAACAACCACGGGATCGAGGGTGCCATAGTCACAAACGACACAGTTTACGTCATCCAGTCTACGGTTAGGTACCAAGAAGACAAGACCCCTCAGACTGGTGTGGATAAACTGTGGGAGATCATGCCACAAGACAAGAGGGAGCTGCAGTGGAAATTACTGTTTATTGGTCCCACAGAAATACATGCCACCATCGTCTCGAAGAAATTTGTCAAAAGTTTGAAGTTTGGTGGAGGGAGCATCCGGTCTCGTTTACCCGTGGGGCAAGTCGTCGTCTTTCCTGATCCAAGTGCCTAAGTCTGCCATGTAAATTAGTATCTACTTGTTCCGATGGAGTTCGAGGGCACCTAATAATGCTCCGGGTGGGATCCTACGCTGTTGAAACCATTGTCACGGTGCCGGTGACGACGACGACTTCCTCCCACAGGTTCACTTTGGAACGCGTTAGAGTGTGGTGATCTGAAAAAGGCAGACACGCAGGTGACGAACGCGCG
Source organism: Strobilomyces dryophilus (assembly GCA_038089955.1). NCBI lineage: Eukaryota > Fungi > Basidiomycota > Agaricomycetes > Boletales > Boletaceae > Strobilomyces > Strobilomyces dryophilus. The sequence goes on along the minus strand of JBBPLT010000030.1, from coordinate 26,310 downwards.
TTTTAGTGCCTGCGGGTGTCGAGAGCTGCCCACCCGAGTGGTCCCATTTCTGTTGACAGCTAACCGCCGTTCTTCAGATGGCGTCCATGTACTCGTCTTTCGATCTTTCTGTCTGTTTGCTCCTCCCTTGTATCGAAGTGAGAAATAAATCGACCATCTGTTGTCCCTATGCAAGCCGTGCGACACGCACGTTTGCCGCAGCATGAAGTGCTCAAGAATGTTCGTGATAGGTGCGCATGGATGGTGAATCGACCATACATCGCCTCGTACTTGTAATCGCGCGATGGACGACTGTATCTAGTCACAAGGACCGCGCTAGTGACCGAGACGTTCCTGACCTTGAACCGACGTTGAAATAGAAGACCTTCCCTCGGACCCACATGTCCACAGGGACTTGAAAAGCTAGCTAGACTTTGGTCAATGTACGATTCGCAGCGATGGTGTGTTGTATGCGGTACAGTCAACCTATTTATGGAACGGCGAATCGACATCAAATAGCGATCCTATCATCGCTTATACGTGCAATAACAAAGACATATATCGCAGACAAGGCACTCGTACGTAGCTAGAGAAGAGCTTGTGCCAACTAGGCACGCATCTGCTCTAGTAGGTTCATGTCCTGCGGCGCACACACCTCCCAGACAGCCTTCAACACCTCCGTCCCAGGATTCACGTCGCAGACCCACTCAAATAAGCCTGCTTGTTTCCCCTTGCGCCCGCTCGCCGTCGTCCATCGGGCCAGACAGCCGTCCTTGACGGCCACGGTTCCCTCATCGATCTCCGCCAGCCCGGCCGGCTCCTTGAGAACGATCGTGATCCGCGGATCTGCGGGCAATGGGATCGAACTCCGCACGATGACCCCGCGGATCCGCTCTGCGTGCGTGTTGTGGAGGACCGTCGCGCTCGTGTACGTCGTCGTCGCCTTTCCGGTGAACGCGGCCACCGAGGGCAGGGCCTCGGGCGCGCGGTTGTGCATCACCTTGACGCCCGCGTCGACTGCGAGCGAGCATTCTAAAATTTGTGGTTGCTCGGTGGTCTGTGCGACGTGGCTGGTCTGACGGACGCCGAAAAGGAAGATGGACAGGGTTGGACGTACGCGGATCTCGGTGGACGAGACGTGTTTGTCATTCAGATAGGTCTTGACTGTGCCCGGGAGCAAAACATACTCGCTAGAGTTCTTGACCTCGCACTAAGCCCGAGCAACGAGTGAGTATGAGCAAAGGAGAGCAAATGCATCACACACCGCGTAGTAGACACGGGTGTCGATACTAGGCACCACGACACGCGTGAATTCCGCCTGGAGAGAAAGAGAAGCGACCAGCACATGATGCGCAGCGTGGTCAGAAGGTATAAATATACAACCACTAGCGATATGCGTGATTGGGTCCTTGCCGTCCTGGGTTCCTCGATTGTGAGAAGGGTTTCGATAAACATAGTATGGACGGCACATACGTGAGAGACGAGCTGAGAGACAGTTTGAGATGAAGTAACTACTTCGGGAATTTGCTCTGCAACCTGAGCCCGGGTCTGCGGAGCCGGGGTGGCAGAATGTGCGAACGCTTGGACGGTGGAACGTCCCAAAGACGGGACTCCTTCGCCCGGTTGTCCAAATGCTCTTGCTGGTGCCCCGAAAGATGGTCTTTCACGATAGAGAGTAGTCTGACCAAGACTGATATTGATCTTCTTCGGCTCGGGAAGTTGGATCAACTGCGACACCTGATCCGCAGTCGTCAGCGCCAAACTAATGTTTTCCCAAATTTCGCCCGTCCATTGCCTGACTTCACATCGAAAGTCGAGGGTCACTGTCGGCGAGGGCGTATTTCCTGCCATTGCAACGTGAAGGTCGTAGGATGGTTTCCACGAAACTTGTTTGACAACTGACGAAGTCATCATTTTAGTAGAATGGTCTGGGAATCGCGAATCTGCTAACCATAAGTTACAGTGAGCTCGACGCCCTCCACGGGGGTTTCGTTGTTGCAAGACAGGATCGCTACGAGTTGGACCGGTAAGTTGCCGGCAAGGGTAGTGAGACGCCCCGTCTCTTGCGCGATTTTACTGCCGACATCAGCTAGCTTGGCATCTACCTCTGCGATCGTCCCAGAGCGAGTGATGCCAATTTCGACAAACTTGTCGAACTCTTCGACCATGCGCGCGACACCAGGCTGGTCATCAGACCTGCATTGCGCGAGCGAGTCCATGTAGGTCGTAAGGAAGCTAAAGCTCCGCTCTCTGAGGCGCTTTTCATCTGTGAGCCGCAGACGTTCTGCCTCCAGCTCACGTAATGTCTGACTAGACGGTGTTGAGTCCGGGACGGAAGTGTGGTAGTGGTCGAGAATTGTCACGCTCCCGGACGTAGATGTTACCGAGACGTCGACAGACTGAATACCAGAAGGAAGGTGGACGACCTCAACAACTTGTGGTTCATCCTACGATACCGTTAGGGTCAGAAGAGGCGAGTCTCACGAATCATCAGACAAACATACTTGGGTGCGAACAGATGAGAGGGGGAAAGTCCGAGTGATCTCTGCGCTACTTGAGTTTTGAAATAGTTTGACGGCCTTAATGGAGAATTGATCCGCTCGTAGGATCGTCGTGTTGTCTAACAGAGCCTTAGTACCGTGGTTAGTGACCATAGCGACGTGGGGAACAAAGCTGATGGTTCTGCAAGGGGGAGTTGGGACAGGAGACGCGAGCTACAGCTACTTAAATGAACGACGTGATCGAAGGCAGCGCAACACTTGCTGTCGTACAGGACTTGCGTTTTCTTTTCTCATTAGAATCTCCCAAGATAGGCAGCATTGCTGTCGGGAAGGAATACGAGTGACATCTACAGCAAGGCGAGGATACACAAGATCGAAATAAGTAATCACGAGAGATCCTCCAGAGCTTCGAGCCTGGCTACTTGCCTAATCAATGGGATCAACGGACCATTAAGCTCCACATTATTCGTTTACTCGCCTGTCCCTGACCGCCTCTTGCCATCTCTGGAGTTTCGCGATCTCGTGCAACTGGAACCCATAAATCCGTGGTCGATATCTATCTGCCTTCAGTGCAACGTTGGCCGTGCTGGCGGGTTCTGTGATGACCTCGGCCATCTCTGGGTCCTCCCTGGCGCGCCTGTTCCTCCTGCTTGCCTCGGTCTCGGCGACCCGAGGAGGTGGCGCTAGCTCAACGGGACCAGCTTTTGGAGGGATGAGGTGTGGATAAACCATGAACAACAAGTGAGGGAACGAAGTGCCGAAATACGCTCCATCGATGGAACCGTGTCGAGAGGACTTGGGAGAGTAGACATCCTCACAACGTCCGCAATAGAGTTTGACCGATTTCTCGTACGGGATGTCGCTGAGACCGACAGGTAGAAGAGGCTGAGATTGGCATAGAACTCTGGGACATCGACCGAAATCTACTCTTTTAAATTTTTCAAGCTGGAAGACATAAGATTAGAGCTTGGATGGGAAATCGGACACCTACCATTTTCGCGAGGCCGCGCGCCGTGACGATCCACCGGGCGTGGATGAGGCCGTACAGCAGCCGTGCTTGAACATCCAGTGCGCCGCGCAGTTCATCTTGAATGTCATCGTCTAGGGTACGTTGTGCACAGATAAGTTCTGGGAATGAATCCGGCTTACCAAGGTTATCCGTTATTAAATCGAGAGCTTGCGCATAGTTAGAAACCTCGTTGTTGAGTCCCGTCAGGTTGAATCTGTCCAGGATATAATCTTCTTCGACTTCGCAGAAATATTCGTTGCCTTTGGAAGACAAGAACCAGGATATCCACTAAACCCAGTCGTCAAATTTGGCCATATGGGGTGTTGGGTCGCCTCACCGAACTGCACGGTTGTGTAAGCGGGTTGTTTGACGAGACGAACGTGTGTAACTTACTTGGAATAATCAGAATCAGAGCCCGTAGAGGCATCGTCCACCGTGCGACCGAGCATCGAGTATATTTTGAGGGGGGATTTGCCGTGTCGACTCGTGCTGGTCGACCAGCAACCCTTCCAGCTCCCGGAGACCCAACGGGAGTGGCGGTGCACGGTATTTGGCAGGTGCGAAAAAGGAAAAAAGTTCGCACATAATTGCCCGAGACACTTTGGGGAATGCTACTAGTCTGGCGTTGTTACACTCTTCACATGCCGGATGCTGTCGTACTGGACATGCCAACAGACCTTCGATCCACGCATTCCAGTATATCTCCATTCCAATTGCAAGACGAAGATGTTGGCAACAAGAACCGTCGAGGGATCACAGCGCTGACAATTGACACTGCGGACCTGAACAAAATCCAGCGGAGTGATGCTCCACGACCGTCGCCTTTGTGGAAGACCCCCGAGTTTATTTTCTATTACTTGGTGGCCGCCGTTGTCATTCCTTTCATGGTGTGGGTGCCAATCAACCTGAGTTCACGTGCGTCGCAGGCATATCCAATGTTCATTCTGATCTGCACATTTCTCGTAGCAACACATGTCAACTATGCACTCTTTCAACGTAAACTTAGTCCAGGTTGGCTGTTTGGTCGTCCAGTCGTAAGTTGATCCATCCTGCGAAAGAGTGCAACGCGCACAGTCTTCTGATACGTGATGTAATGGACATCAGGACAACAGTGACGCCCAATATCGCGCATTCCGAAATAACGTACCCGCGCTGTCCTTCTTGGTTCTCGTATACGTTGCTTTGAAATCTGTTTATACTCGCTTCGCCACTCGCTCGGTATCGTGGACACCAGCCGACCAAATATTTCTCGTTCCTTTCACTAATCTGTTTGCTATATTATACCTCATCGGACTGCATGGATCGAGCGCGTTGAAGATATTTATAATATTGACTACTAATTATTGCATCGCAAAATCATCCGCTGCGTCACGGGCCGGTCCAATAATCACTTGGATTTTCAACTTTCTCGTTCTATTTTACAGCGAACGGAATGAAGGATACCTCTTTTCGAGTCTTCATCCCAGTCTAGCGTCATTGGTGAGTGAGTTTTTCTGCGAGTGACAGACTCTAACTTGCCGTCAGGATATATTTAGTGGACTTTACCCCCGCTGGCATATCAGCTTTAATATCACGACATTGAGGTTGTTGTCATTCAACATGGATTACTACTGGGCATGTACATTGCCTCATAGTCCGGTGGTTGGTGTAGGTTTATCGATCTGCGCAAATTCTGACCATCTGTTACAGCCGGAGTCAACGCTCACAGAAAAGCAACGATGCGCCCTCCCTCATCCCCTCGAATTCTATACTTATACCAACTACTTCGCCTACGTCCTGTTTCCCCCGCTATATATCGCTGGACCGATTCTGACATTCAACAATTTCATGTGGCAGGTCCTCTTCTTTACTGCCGGTGATGGCTAGGTGACTCAACTGAATGGTCCTTTCAGCTGCGCCGACCGGTTGTCATCCGACCACGGACACTCATAAGCTACCTAACGCGTTTTCTTGCCAGCCTCCTGACCATGGAATTTATTCTCCACTACATGTACGTAGTCGCGATCAAGGATACAAAGGCTTGGGAGGGCGACACACCCTTGGAGTTGAGTATGATCGGATTTTGGAACCTCATGATCGTCTGGTTGAAGGTATGTCTTTGGGTTTGAGTGCTTTTCGCTTCGTTGACTTTCTGATTTCAGCTCCTGCTCCCATGGCGATTTTTTCGGCTATGGTCTTTCGCAAGTGGTATTGATCCGCCAGAGAACATGGTTCGTTGTATGGCAAACAATTACTCCACCCTGGGTTTTTGGCGAAGCTGGCACCGGTCGTACAATCTATGGATAGTACGGTAAGAAATCACTCATCCAGCCGACGTTCACTCATTAATGTCAGATACATTTACATCCCACTTGGAGGCACGAAGAACGTGGCTCTCACCACGGTGCTCATATTCACTTTTGTGGCCTTGTGGCATGACCTCTCGTTCCGCTTGCTCGCATGGGGCTGGCTCGTCAGTCTATTCATCCTCCCGGAGTTACTCGCGGCCGCACTGCTCCCTCAAACCAAGGTTCGTCCTCATCCTCTAAACCGCTACTTTTATCATCACCGCTCATTTTTCCACGATCAGTACGGGAAGTCTGGATGGTACAGGCATGTCTGTGCCTGCGGAGGGGTTATCAATGTCCTTACAATGATCGCCGCGAATCTCGTCGGCTTTGTCATTGGGACAGACGGAATCTTGTACATGGTAGACCAAGTCACGACAAATGTTCAAGGTAACGTCGTCGATCGAGTTTTTCGTCTTGGAGTTGATGTTCACGGGCTATCGTGTGGATGTTTTATGACGCCATTGCGGCACGCCGTGTGATTGTTTGATGCAGGTCTTCGGTTCTTGCTCGGCGCTTGCGGGTGTCTTTTCGTGGGAGTGCAATTGATGTTCGAGTATCGGTACGTCCTACGTTGTCTTGGCTCTTTTTCGGGGAGCATCTGATGTCGCTGATGTGACAGGGAGGAAGAGATGCGACGGAGGATTTTTCGGAGATGTTGACAGCCAGTGCTGGTAGGGAGCGCAGTCGATGCCACGTGAGGATGTCTAGACGTTACTCACGATCACGAATCGAATGCGTCGACGGCATCGTTTCCTGTGCTTGTCTGACAGACGATCCTAAGTTCTCGTAGTTCGTGAGCAGCCTCACGTCACTGCCCTAGCCCTTAAGTCGTCGAAGACACTCGATAAAGCGAAGTGTCCTTTCGTCCCACGCCTCTTCCCGGGCCCCCGGCGCGATGAAGTGGACCCCTTAACATACACATTGTGACTGCGCCAGCAGGTGCACTTGGATAATTGACGTCATGGCGCCAGAAGACTCGACACGAGTGGATGAGATTATCGATCCAGCTGATGTTATGGTTTGCCAGTCCCAGCACTACGACTCAGCCTTGGGCCATCCCAGCCTGCTCTTCATGTAGGAGATGTGACACCTTTCACTTAGCCAGGAGCCTCCACAAGCCGGTCAACTCTAGTCTCACGTAGAATGGTGGTATAGTATGGTGTCATGATCGTATGGTACACGGTCTGTGCTATCTATGTGTGAGTGCGTGGCATAAAAGAACGTACCGTTCATTTCCCATGCAATTCTATGCCCTAAACCATGTGAAATGCACCGGGGAGAGAATGCCAAGCAATGAATGGTGGGAGGACAAAGCAAAATAAGCGACACATCACTATCGCGCTGGTCAGGGTCGCCGAAAGCAAACGTGAAAAAGACGGGACAGATCACGTGTCAATCAGACTTTCTGACACGAACCAAAGACTGTGAACTGTGGGTGTATCCTCCCCTCCATGTCCATGGTCCGGGCCTTGGATCGTTCTCGGAGAACACCCCACTCGATCCACCAATCGTCCGCATCGTCCTCGGGATCGTATGCGAATAACTCCTTGACGTGTTCCCACCGATCGATTGGCCGTCCTTCGACGATCTGTTTACGGAGCATGTTGTCCCGCCGCTCTTGCTGTGGACCGCGAGGCATCATTTGGAACAGTAGATTTCCTTGTTCGCATGTGACGACGCTCGCACAGCGGCCCTCGCGGAGCTCTTGAAACGCGTACAAAAAGGTTGATACTTGATCTTCTGAACTTAGATGAGAGAACAGCTTTGCCAGCGCTGCGGAGTCTTCCACGGCGAGGGCACCGCCCTGAATGGATCCAGCCTGCTCGTAAGTGCGGACGGTGAATAGCGTCGTTTCCCAGTACATTTGTAGCACAAACCGGTAGTGGATGTGCGGCTTCTCCGATAACTAGGACTCGGCCGCTGTGGTGCACCCAATTTTCTAACGGACACATGATCTTTACTTGAACACGCGAAGGCGATTTCGCCAGCGCTATCAATTTGAGGAGCCTGATTGAACCAACGTGAAATAGATCAGATGGTTGTTGCATCCACTCTACCTTGGCTCACAAAAACCCAACAGACTCAGCATCTCCTTTGGGCTCACATCAGCTGCCCAATGCTCGTCATTACGGTAGTTTGGTGGCGTTGGTTTGACCCAGATGTGGAGAGCGTATTCAGCTGTACCACCCTGAAGACTTCTAAGCGGCCTGCTGTCGGAATCAAGCTCCGAAATACTTACCAGATGAAAGCCGGTCACAGACGCATTATGTCCGATCCATATGAGAGATTTCTAAAAAGAATTCAGCACCGAGTCATCCACAGAGGGCCCACAAACCGACATGACGCGAATTACTAAGGTCCACGAGAGCGCGGTCTCGTCGCATCCGCTCCACGGGAACGGTTGTACTATTGTCGTTAGCCAGCGATGTAGAAGCGAAAACGGGATTGGAAAGAAACTCACTTGTAGAAGAGGCAGTGAGGAGGCGCAGCTCCGAACACGTTCTTGCCAGAGATAGCTTGTTGAACCACACTAACCCACCCGTCGGCACCGACTATGACATCGGCTCGTAACTTCCCCCCAGTGGACAGTGTTACCTGACAAGCATTACAATCCACCGACACTACCTTCACACCGGTGTGGATCTGTGCACCGGCCTCGACGGCGGCATCAAATAGTAAGCGGCGCAAGTCAGCATGCTACGGAATCCGAGGTCAGAAGGGACATTGTGCGGGAGCACTAAAGACTTACGTGACAGAAGAGAAAAGATCCACCCGTCTCTATGAAAATATCTTCATCCCAAACTTGTCTCGCTAGCATTTCGCCCGTTTCATCTGGCGGAGACCCTCGTAAGATCGGAAGGAAACCGTGCCGAAGGGAACTCACACTTTGCCATCTCAAAGGAACGAGATTCGATGGATATTGCGTTCAAAGCGTCCTTGAGACCCCACTTGTACAGAATCTTGACGACGTTTGGAGGCAAGCGAACACCGCCATGCGAGAGCTTTAACGAATTAATCGGAGGGAAGTGACACCGAATAGCACGACACGCACTTTTGATGTCTCCGAGTCCGTGAACTGTTCGAGAACAACGACTCGGTGTCCTACTCGTCTCAAGGCGAGCGCGCAAGACAAACCAGCGAGGCCACCACCGACTACGAGAAAATCGATTGTCAGCGCAGCACCTCCATTCGGAGTAGGATGTGACTGAGCCTGAAATTAGCACACGAAGCGAGCAAGCAGAGCCATCGGACGCGCACTGTGAACGGAAACATCAATGGAAGAGGACCGGCAACTTGGACGCAACTTGTTGAAGGAAGATGGGACGTACGGGTGAAGGACGGCCTTGACCCGCTTAACTTTTTTTAAGTACGAGCGCTGGCACGACTAAGTTCTGTCAGCTCCCAAAATCAGGAAGGCTTCGAAAAAGGGGGGATCTCAGGCTGGATAACGTGTGGGTACGATGCAGACAACGCGGCGACTTGACAATTGCGGTCATTACGAACTCAGCGCCCCACAATCAATTTTCGATCCCATCATAATCAAAACTCACTCACGTCGAGTCCTCGACCAGACCAACGCGACTTTTTTGCTCCCGGTCGGCTGACCAGTCTGGCCCGTTCAATCCAAAAGAGTAACGGGCCGCGAGTCGCGACTCGTCCACAATGCACATCGTGTCTCGGCATTTACGGTTACCGCGCGTAGCCACTTCAAGTTCAGCCTGAGTGGTGCCGACGCTAGCCCAAGTAGTAAGCAGTTTGCCTGGACTCGTCCACGTGTTTCAAGAAGCCTACTATCTTTGCACCGTGACGTGTACATAAGTCACTGCTCCCGGCCGGTGAGACTCGGAGTCGCCATCTAACGTGACTCCGCCATCGACACCACTTCAGAGGGTGATTGCGTCCATCCACTACGCGCCATGCGTGGACCCTATACATACTGGCCCATCGCTCCCCCTCGTCGAAGTCTCGATCGCCGTGCGGCGCCTGGACGCACTTCAAATTCAGGGTTGATTTCGAGTCCGTGCCTAACTCTAACGTTGACTGGCCGGTCCGAATCGCCAAGCCATGCATCCGAATGTAACAGACAGACAGCGATCTACGTGTTCGCTTTGTTCTTTTGATCCTCTGAGCGTTTCTCCACCATCATCTTTGCGCTTCTCAGTCAACAAATCGACCTCTGGCCCGTTGACGGAATAAACACCTTTCGACGCACTAGCATCCGCAACCTGTGGGCTGGTGTCGAAAAAAAAAAGGCGCAGTGCGGCGCGACACCTTTTCCCGTCACTTCTCCGTATGGCAATGCGATTATTTCCACTTGATTACTGTAAACATTTCTGCTGTATCCAATCAACATCGACTGGTGCTTCCTTCTCCACGATGGCGTCGGGACTTGGGGACTCTCGACTGTCTCCCTTTGATATGGTGCCGTTTCTCGGGCCTCGGTTACTAAGTTGTCGCGATCAGTACACGCCTTTCAAGCCATCGATCAAAGCATGCGTTGCGGGCCCCTGGCTCAGAGGTAGGAGGTCTATGTCGGCGCTTGTCTGGAGACGACGTGATACGGTAAGGTTCGACGACCTGCGAAACATTTCAACATATTCTTATAGCCGCCCGTTATCTTTGAATGCATTTGAGCAACGGGTAAGTATTTCTCACCACGCTGCTCTGTCTTCTGATTCTCTTCCCGCAAGCTTCAGGTGGAGGTACCATCCCACGACAGAACTTGACCTTGGTCTCAGTCACTCGACTAAGGAACCTGTGCACGAAAGTTGATCCTTCTAGGTTCCGCGGAGCTGACGGGGTAGTATACCTGTCATCATCTAGTACGCACAATCCATCATGTGTGTGTTCCCGGAGGCCGTATTCTCACACTAGGTCTGGTCCCGTCTTGTGAGTGCGCCACAGCTTCCTGGGAATGACTTTCAAATGATTGGCGTGCACCTACAGCTGCTTGTCTAGATTGCCGTACTAAGTATATGGTATATGGCAGGGAGTCGTCACGCGTTGTCAAGGACCGTCTTGTCTGTTTTGTCTGCATGACTCAAGAGTCTCACGTGTTCGTCAGCCGGGGGACGGTGATCGTGGACATCGTCACACGACCGCCGGCGTTCGCGCAGATTGGTTCTGGACTCCTAGCGGAACAGACGAGCAGTGCTCGACGGTCAGAGGTCGACCCGACTACTCAATGAGCGTTTTCACACTTGCCAACGACCTCACGCTGACCCGGGTAGCTCCGAGAAGCAGTAAATTGCCTCGTGAAGTGTGGTCTCTGATTGGCATGTCCAAGTTTTGGACCTTTCCAAAGCTTCGCCATCGGCTGCCGCAAACGAGAGAAATGAGGCATTCCAAATGAGGTGAAAGAATAGCGGTCATGTATTGACCCGGTAACTCGTGATTCAAGCGTACTATAGTTCTTCCTTGCTCACATCATGACCTTGCTCATGTTATAGAATTCATACGTCACACTACTGTAGTTAGAGTTGGAGTTCACAACGTTGACCCCGAGCAGGCTACACAGTGCCCGTATGTCCCAGTGCTACACACTCCTGTTTACCACAGTGGCATTTTGCGACGGACAAGGCCCGGGTCAACGTCTCGATAGCAGATAATCAAGACAGAGTCACCTTTGCTTCGACCATGCCAACTGACACCACTTGGTATCGCATGGTAAGTGGTTCAAAACATCAAAAGGCTCTGACCTCAGTTCGGAAGATATCCACTACCTCAGGTTCACTATTCGCAGGGACCCACAATCCACCAAATGTGGGAAACTGCCGTCCAAGTCGAGTAAAGGAAGGTGGATCGTCGGTCCTGCGGTATAAAGCCCGTCAAGAGCGACCAACGAGTCTCATCAGTCGTCCAGACCCACCTCCTTCTCCCGAGAACGATGACTGAAATCAGTGAGTCGCCCGTTTGTCGTCGGCGGCTCGCCTCACCGCCCGCGCAGCACTAACCCTTCCGGCTGTGCTCGACCCTGTGCGGGTCCCGCGAGGCTACTTTCCCGTCGAAATTGTCCAGTTCTGGCGGGGCGAGCACAGACCCTCATCCATCTACTCCATCTGTCCCCCCTCTCCTCTCCTCAGTAGTGAGTGGATAGAGCGATGTCCAAAGACGCGAGATACTATACATGCGATGTAGACTTCTCCTGGTCAATCCGACTTGACTAAGGCGCAGCTACATCAAGGACGTTCCTACAAGCCTGCACTGAACCCGTCCTGCGCGTTGTTGGACAATTCATCATGTCTTGAGCCCGTTCGCGTACCTCGTCCCAGCGGCGCACGTCCGCGTCCTTGTTAGTGCGTCCGTGGGTAGGGTACAAGTGAAAACCGGGGAGGGAGATGAGAGCAAAGAAGGCCGCGAGGGGAGAGACTGCGTCTTTGCCGATGATCGAGTCGATCACGTGGAGGGTGAATGGGCGGGGAAGCGTTGGTCCGAGGGTCTCATGTGATGGAGCGAATCCAACGTAACCTAGCATGTTCATACTGACTGCTATCTTGTCGAGCAACGGATACGCTTTCAAAAGCTGTAGCAGCCCGTCGGGGGTGATTCCGTGCGTTGTGTTCCAGCCCCAGGTGTAATTTATCCAGAGTTTCTCTAGGAACGGCCATGCAGAAGTCAACCTGAGCAAGTCGGTGACCGTCAGACCCACGTTCCACTCGATGTTGATGGCAAGGCTACGAAGGTTGCTAAACCTCATACATGGCCACAAGTCATCCAATCCGAGAAGTGGCGGGGAGCGTGCATTGAGACTCGAACTGTGACACACTACAAAATCGCGGATGGTGCTGCCAGCGCCGGACATTTGGACACTTGTAAAAGAGGAAGAAAGCTCCGCCCGCGAAGGATGTTCGAAAACTAGGATACGGAGCCGTGCGATTGTAGGTAGGCGGACGCGAGAGATGAACTGAGAAACGGAGCTCCAGGATTTAGACTCCAAGGACAGGTCGTGCAAGTTGGGAAAGACGAGAGGCGAATCGAACTGTGGCACTGGTATACCCGTGGTGAAGCAGAGCCTAGTTAAACCTATGCATGACAGATGGGTGATCGCGACGGCATCCAACTGTACTTGGGCACATGCCACATCCTCGAGTCTCTGCCACCCGCGAATACAGCGGGAAACGGCTTCTTCAGAAGCGGGATCGATAACCAGGAAGTGTGCCCGTCTGACGTTTGGGCAAAGCTGTGGAAACACCTCGAGGGAATGGAAATTATTCAGGCTGGATGTCATCTTACTTGTATTGATAGAGATACGAAAAGAGACACGGAGGAGGGATGGGAGGGGAAGATGTAACAGGAGCGCGGCGACACCATATTCGCAGTCCAGTGAACGAAGGTTGGGGAAGAGCGACTCAGTAGTGGGCGGATTCGAGAGAATGCTGAGGGATTTCTCATCGAGTTCGCGGCGGGACCTCTTTATGGATCGGATGCGACGGGTGTATGTTCGAAGGACATCCCATTCAGTCTGCGTGGGTGGCCTGCGCAACGATTGCTGCGGCATAGGGAGAATTAAACGTTGTTCGTGATGAATGCTCGCAACATCTCACCGGGGTCAAATATTTCTGCCGAGATAGAGATGCTTCTGGAATGCATCGCACGAGTGGCCTTAGGTCTTCCAACTCTTCCCAGAGTGTGTCCAGTGCCAGTTCTTTGAATGCGTGGCATGTTCTCGCCAAAGATGGAAGATCGGCCTGAATGCAGTGATGGACAATGTTGGCGAGAATCTCTCCTATCTCGAGCGCGTGGTGCATCTTGTCGAGCAGAGGGGTCGACCTAGACAGAATAAGCAGGGAAGTAGGATTCGCGTGGATTGACTAGTTTGGAAATGCGCGATGACCAAACACGAAATAATATTAATTTACAAAATTAGTTTGCACTAGTAGACGGAGGCGTTTGGGAATCGCTTCTGGATACGCTCAAGAACCCAGTAGAAGGGCGTAACGTACGTGATATCGAGGATAGGATTAGGGTTCCAGGTTCCGCCAGTGAGGAGACCAACGATACGTCCCATAGAGTCTGCGACGATCGATCCGGAATCGCCGAGGCGGGAGAACGCGTGCTTGGCATCGTACGAGTGGATCGCTAGCTCCATGGATGTCACTTCACGGCCATCTTGGAACTTTTTCCTGACAATAGACTTTATCTCGGATGCGCGACCAACGGTCACGCCAGAGCCAAATCCATTCTTAAGCACTAAGAAATCCCGATGTCCCTTCTCGTCGAGCACTGCCGGGTGGCGCAGCCCCTGGTCGTCTACCACATCGTGAAGGGCAAACAACCGGTCACTTGGATATTTGAAACCAGTTGGGGTCGAGTTTGGACTCATCAGTCGTTCGAACTCCTTGCGCGGAATCCGGGTGCCTGGAATCAAGTGTACGAGTCAGACCATACGGTGAAGTAGAAGAAAACGTACCTAAATCGATGACATTCCCCTTGAATGTCTGCCAATCTATCTTCTCCTTGTCGAGCTCGATGAGGGCCCAGTCCTCTGTAAAGTCATTGGGGCTAGTGCAGAAAGATCGAGCAGGGGAATAGACTACGTGGCCCAACACGCGGTCGCTCTCTTGCCTCCAATGGGCGGTCACATCATTGTGGAATTCCTCGAGGGTCTTGGCCGCCTCCAAGCGATGCTGCTTCTCGTGCCCAAGCCTCTCTACCTCATCCGAGTCATTCCTTTCCTTGAACAACTCAATCCTTTGGTCAAACTCGCCGGCTTCTGCATTCTTAAGGGCGCGCTCGATATGGGTGCATAAGAGTATTTGGTGATATGCTTCGCTGCCGAGAATGATGATGTCGCGACGACGTCCAGCATCGTTGATTCGGTCATAGACCTGGTCGGGCCATACATGGAGCGGCGATGCGACATGCCCAGCGGTAAGGAGGAAAATCCTCGAGTGTGGGTGGTTGCTTTCACGAATGTAGAGTCCTCCAGTGCCTCCACGGTCAGGAGTGTCCAGGCGAGCTATTGGCATTCCGAGTGCGGGAGTGAGCGGCGTACGAACGCCAGCAGTGGCATCATCAGACGAAGCGTATAGGAGGAGCTGAGGTCCAGCCAAGCGTACGTAGACCGATTCCCTAAATGCGACATTGACATCGTTCACCTCGAACATCGCGAGACGTTCTTTACAACCAAGAGCTGCGACCTCGGCATCCTCGCGCGAGAGAGATTTAGGCTCCACTCCGACCCAGAGGACAGGCTGACCGGACTCCTTTTCATCCTCGGCGAACTTGAAATGGACGACGTCGATGGTGGTCCATGCAACCTTCCTCGAATCTAGGTAGTTGCTAACCATTGGGCCCAGTACATCCCAGGCGTCCGCAATTGGGTGGTCAAAGACAGGCCTAATCTCCTCCGGCACGCGAGAACCCTTGTCGGTCTCCATACGATAGACCAAGTCGGATTTTGAAGGTAAGCCATCGTCACAATTTTTTCTTTCCAAATCGTCTGTATGATGCGGTGGGGGCGTATGTCGACTCCGATCGTCAGTGGTCCGAGTCTCTGCAACCGGGGTTTCAATCGCAGTGGGCGTTCGCGCGGTGTGTCTGCCAAGTGCTGCCAACCATCTGCGGAAGCGGCTTTGGCCTTGTCGAGCTTGTCGATGATCGCTTATGGCGGGCATTGGCGTCTGAATCCTTGGTCTTGACGGTGGGGGAGTGGTGGGGGTTGGGAGATGAGTGGCATGCCGCTTTTCTATTGGACACTCCGCGGAAATTCAAACTTGGACTAAACTTTTGCATTCCAATGGGTACAGGAACACGCATAGATAGATCCGTATTCGTTTTCGCGGTCGATGGGACACTTACCCTTGAGCTTGAGCGTCCGATGCCACTCTTGCCAATGGCAAGGCGAACGCAGTGTGCGTGATTCCACCACAATGAAGCCAGTTGACTGAGATGCACATCCTCGGCCCTCTCGGCGCGCCACTTGAGGGTCTTCCGTGGAAGGGCAGTTCTGAGGAGCGACGTCCGGACGGCGTGGGGTGAGCCTATTGCAGTAGTCTGGATATAGCATAGATGGCGGTAGGCGAGGCTTCCAGTACCGCCGATGTTCGTTTTCCGCGTGGAAAGAGGATTTATCTCGGCTGGTATGCACGGGCCAGAGCACATCATGTGCTTGAGACTTTCGCAGGGGCCCCTAGTATGCGAGGCTTTACGAGGCTCTGATTGTGCGAAACGGGGGCTAAAACCTCCGGGAGGTACTTGTCCTCTTTTACTCGGAAACTGCCCGGCCGCGCCGCACGTGTTATCGTACACCCTATTATTGTCGCGCACGTCGCATCGTGGCCTCACGCGCCAGTACTTGCCCCTCAGTGCGTTCAAATTCTATCCTTATCTTCACCTATGACCTTGTTCGTCCTAGTGTTATCCTCAGACTTCTGCATTCTCCGTTATCAGGCACAGATACATCGTTGCCCAACACCACCCCCGAGACCCTTCCCAACTTCGGCTTTGCCAATGACCTCTGCAGACACTGCTTCGCCACAGGACGAGATCGAAGCCAGGTCTTACTACTATGGCTTGCCTTCCAATCCCATCTTAGTCTACCGTACGGGGGCTCCGTGGAAGAGGCCCACTGGCTGTGAGGCTTACTGCGTCCCGAAGGAGGCAAGGCCAGTCTTCGACCACCAGATCACAGATGTCTGGGATGAACTAGGCCCACGAGTCCTCGACTACCTAGATTCCATCAACGTCGCATGGACAACCATCGATGTCATCCGCTTCGCCCCAAAGGGGGAAGGACCCGGACCCCCTGTCCTCTGGATCGGAGTGAAGCCAGGGTCTCTCACCCGCGAGCATGCCAAGGTTGCGGTGGTCGGCTGCGAGGAGCTTCTCCAGCAGTTTGAGCTGATCGATGTTGAGGTCGGGCTCCGGGAGTCACACTTCATCCGTTCGGCTGGCTCTAAGCTCCTCAATCACGCCTTCTCCCATCATGGGACTGCTGGTGTGCGCGGACCTCTTACGCCCGCACTTGGTCTGCAAATTGCTGCCCGGGCCACTCCAAACACCGAGGGAACTGGAGCGCTCTACATCCGCGAAAGCAGTCACAGCAAGAGGGTCTTCATCCTTACGGCCAGGCATGTCGTATTGCCGCCGAACGCAGGGCCCAATGAGCTCTACGTCTGCGAGAATGTCTACCGACGTCGCGATGTCCTCCTCTTCGGCAGGAAAGCATTCCAGAACTTCCTCGAGTCCATTATGGCTAAGATCGGGGAAAACATCAGTACTGTCAACTGCTACAACCGCTACCTTAAGGAGTTGGCAAGCGATGGCGGAGAAGACGACGACGATGGTAAGAAGGAGCGGACGAGACTCCAGGGCGTGTTGCAGGAGTCAGAGAAGGCGATCGACATTCTGAACGGGTTCCACTCCGAAGTGACGAAGTATTGGAGCGCAGAGAGCCAGCGCGTTCTAGGCCATATCGCCTACTCTCCTCCTATGTCTGTTCACGCTGGCACGAAATGTTTCAGGGAGGACTGGGCTCTCATCGAGGTCGACAATGAAAAGATCGATTGGAAGAACTTCAAGGGCAATGTGATCGATCTGGGTACATTCCGCCTCTGACCGGGGTCGTCTCGTCTAACTTTATGCCAAGGTACCGAGATGTCGGCCGGGGAGTTCACCATGAAAATGCGTCCCAACCTGGCGGCCCCCAGCTCCTTTAGATACCCGCTTTGTCGCCTCTTTCCGCTTCATTGTGTCGCAAAGGACGAGCGGCTGCGCCACCCGACAATGCTGGACGAGGACGGCGATGGGTGCAAGTTAGTGATTAAGAACGGTACCAGCACAGGTGTGACCGTTGGTCGCGCTTCCGGCATGATGTCGTTCGTCAGGGAGTACCTCCAGAACGGCGATCGCGAGACGTCGACGGAGCTGGCGATCTACCCCTGTGGCTATTGGCCGCCCCACGGGTTCTCCGCACCGGGTGACTCCGGCGCCATTGTCGCTGACCACGAAGGACGCATTCTCGGTCTCATCGACGGCGGAACAGGCGACGGAGATGACCTCGACGTCACGTACGCGACGCCATTCTACTGGCTCTTTGACGAGTGTATCAAGAAGCAATTCCCGGACGCCTGCCTCTACGAGCCTCAGCCGATCTAGACGCGATGACGCCGCTCTAGTAGACATGGGCGAGGCTTGAGAGGCCAGTGATGCAGTGAATGATGTTTGTTCCGATCCATTCCTCCGGTACTCATCGTGATCATTTTTTATTAACCTTGTACGCCGAGTCGTTGTAACAATTTGACTTGCGTGCTTTACTTGTGCGCAAATGAAATGAAGTTCGCAGATGACGCCTTTCCGGAATCGCGGATTCGGACATCTCATTAACCAGGTTAGGTACAGCAAAAAGGAACACCAATGAAATCGAGAAGCAGTAGCCATTAGGTCAACCTTGGTTACTTACTCCTAGATCCTTGGCAATGATGGTCGCAGTCATCGACTAGCAACGCAGTGATGTTCGTATAATTTGCAGCCCCGCGTGCCCAAGTTCGAGCGTTAGAATTTCATTCATAGACGATTTTGCGGAACAAGCGGTATGCAACGAATATCGGAATTGGCTCCCCATGGTCTTGCTCGTGACCTCACTGATATACGAGTACTTAGTCTGTAGTTGGCAGCAAAGTACCTGCATCTGCAAGGCAGAGTATAACTCTCTCGCAACTGAGCACGCTCATAGTATCATTGGCTCCCTGGAAGCTAGGCGACTTGCTAAAGCTCTAAGCGAGGGCTTATTCCATTTTTGTCCGCTGAACGAGCATTCAAACGGCCAAGCGCGGCGGTCTGGTCGTTTACACGGTGATGGCGTGAGGCGAGTAGTGGTGGACGGGAAGTAAGTCACAACCGGAGGTAGGAGTCAAGCACCCCGGCTCGAAAACACGAGCTCTCATGTTCGGATAGACGCGGCCGGGGCAACAGACGCGACACAGAACTGGGAGGCGACGGGTGCGATCGGCCCGGGACTCGAGAAAAGAAAACTGCAGGGACGTAAGCGAGCAATGGCACGCTCGAAAATAGGCGATGGGTGGCGGTACGAAATGAACGTTGGGCCTCGAAGGAAGGCAGCGTGGGCGACCGTCGAGCGTTCGGACGGCAGTGATGCAAAACGAGCTCGGGGGCCGGAACCGGCATCGCGTGTGAATTCCGACTCCCTTGTCTGAGTCCATCTTGAAGCACCCCTTGCTACAAGCACTCCCACTCCTCGACCTGGGCGGTGAGCTGGCCATTCACGGCGGTTCTCCTACAGTGATGATGATCAGTATCCCGGGTTGCCACGGATCTGGTGCTCGGGGAACATCTATCGTAGTCCTCGTCAAGTGTACCAGGCAAGCGCCAAGCACTACATCCTGCAGCATCTTCACTACGCCGCTTGTCGTTCTCGTCCGCTCAACGTCGACGCAGGTATGCACATCCGTCCTCTGCGAGATCGAACCCACCTCTGCAATTAGTTATATAGTAGCTTGGTCAACATCCTCTCGCGAACTAGACATAGTATTGCAAACCATGAAATGTAGGTCATACAGCAAGACTAACTCGTCCTTTTCTCATGACGTGACCTCAAAGGTGTCGTGGTGGGCGATGGTGCCGTCGGAAAGGTGCGTAGATAACTTGGCAACCTTCCGAACAATAAGGCTTATCGCCCACTGTCAGACGTGCCTCCTAACATCATATACCACGAATGCTTTCCAGGTGAGTCGTCGCTACGCGCTTATCGATGCAGGCCTTTTGACGGGGTTCCAGGGTGAATACATACCAACAGGTATTCTCACTTTCGTGAATTGGCTCGATCCCTACTTATGCGGGAAAAGTACCTGGTACCTACTCTGCAAACGTGATGACGGATGGCAAGATAATTTCCCTTGGGTTATGGGATATGGCTGGAGAGAATTATGCGCAGACGGACGTCTTTTTGATCTGCTTCTCCCTGGTCAGCCCACCAAGCTATGAAAACGTCAGGACTAAGGTACGTTTTTATCCGATTCCCAGGATTGCACTCAAGTCCATCTGTCCACTTAGTGGTGGCCAAATATTTCGCACCACGCACCATCCACCTCGGTAGTTCTGGTTGGCACGAAACTTGACTTACGCGAGGATCCTACTACCATTGAGAAGTTGCGTGACCGGTCGGTACATTGAAACAACTCCGTATCCGCCGTTACGCATTCACGCGACCGTCAGCCGTATGCAGCCAATTCAGTACGATCAAGGTGTTTCTATGGCTCGAGACATAGGGGCCGTCAAGTACCTGGAG